>JADRCH010007355.1:124202-223370 GCA_019843965.1 Rhynchomys soricoides
TCTCTCTCTCTCTCTCTCTCTCTCTCTCTCTCTCTCTCTCTCTCTTTTCATAAACACATCACTCCCCTTCCTCCCTCCCTCCCTCTCGCCCTCCTTTCTTCTCCCATCCCCCATTTTCCATATTTTTAAATTCCCCTTCTGGTACACTGAGTTTTCTAAAGAACACAGTAGTCCCTTGCACATAGTAGGAATGTCATAAAGGTTTGTTAGAGGCGGTAAGGAATGGAAGTTAGCTGTCCTGTATCATTGTGTTCCCAGCTGAGGCCATACACAAACCACTCCACTTCCTTTAGGTTTCAAGCTGAAAACCAGTGATATTGACTTGACCTCTCTAAAGATGAGTGAGTTAGATGGAAGGCAGAGATGCTCTGAAAGGCTGCTGCAGAGATGCTGTGTCCTAGAGAAAGCCACCTTACTGCACAAGGCTAAATGGAATAATCTATGTTTGGTATTAAACCTCACCATCCATGACGTCAGTGAAGGTCTGTGGGTTCGAGGGGACAGTAGACACTCTGTTTCTGTAGCCCTGTACAAAAGACTGCCTGATGTTTTTTGTTCCCACTTTTTTTTTCTTGGCCTCCTTTCCAGGAAATGGACTGGAGGAGCTGGCAATTGATTAAAAATAGGCTTCGTGTGAGGAAAACAAATACGCATTCGGCAAAATTAAAGTCTCCAAGCCTCAGAATGCTGGTTGCTAGCTATATTTAGGTCTTCAATTTAACTCCCATTGGCTCTGGCTGCAAAAACCCCTGGGTCAAGGAAAATGCTTTCCCTTCACTGCTAGTCTGTCCCCTATTTAGTCTTACAGATGTTTTCTGAACTGATAGAAACATAAGCAAGTCCTTTTCTATTGGTTTTGCCCTTGGGAATTTGGCCACCCAGGCTCAGGAAAGAATGTTGACAGATGCTTGGACTTCTAGGTACGGGGTAGGTTAAAGCTACTCCAGAACTTGTAGATCTTTAGAAACAGCATGGCCCATATCTGTTACTTTGTCTAATCTTTTATTTTCCTGGTGAAAAGGAAGATTTTGTTTTTCATTTTCAATGAATGTCCCTCCATTTTATCAGCTCTTTAGTCATGGTTAGCCCTGTGCTGATGAAATGGAATCATGCCCCCTGCCATGTGGAAGTCCACAGTTTAGTACAACTTCTTAACAAATTCCTTTCTTATGTGGTTCATTTACACAATGGAATACTACTCAGCTATTAAGAACTAGGACATCATGAGTTTTGCAGTCAAATGGATGGAACTAGAAAATGTCATCCTGAGTGAGGTAACCCAGACACAAAAGAACATGCATGGTATGCATTCACTAATAAGTGGATATTAGCCAAAAAAGTACAGAATACCCAGGATACACTCCACAGACCCAAAGAAGCCAAATAATAAGGAAGGCCTAAGGTATTTCATCCAGGAGGTAATATAAACAGATGCAGAGACCCACAGCCAAGCAATAGGTGGAGCTTGGGGAGTCTTATGAAAGAGTTGGAGGATAGCATTGAGCAAATTGGCATGGACAAGGATTCCTGAAGAAAATTCATAGTCAACTAGCTTGGGCCCATGGGAGCTCACAGAGTCTAAACAACCAACCAAAGAGCATGCAGGGGCTGGACCTAAGCCTCTTACACATTTGTAGCAGGTGTGCAGCTTGGTCTTCATGTGGGTCCCCCAACAATTGGAGAAAGTGCTTTCTCTGAATGCTGCCTGCCTTTGGATCCCCTTCCCGTTGTTAGCATTTCTTCTAGGCTCTGCCCCACAGTTTCCTGGCAATAGCCAGGTATGCCGGACTCACTATAAAAGGAGCTGTTTGCACCCCCTCCTCTTCTGTCTCTCTTACTCTTCTCCCCTCTTCCCTCTCTGTCCCTTCTCTTCCTACTCCCCTCCTCTCTCTCTCTCTCTCTCTCCCTCCCTCCCTCCCTCCCTCCTTTTCTCTTGTCTCAACTCTCATCCCCATGCTCCAAATAAACTCTATTCCATACTATATCCATCATGTAGCTGGTCCCTCGGGGGAAAGGATGCCTCAGCATGGGCCACACCCCCTTCCACCTCACCAAACAGTTACCAAACATATTCCCTTTCTTTTTATAAAACACAACACCCCTAGCTGGGCTACATTGTCTGGCCACAGTGAGAGAGAATGTGACTGGACATACCAGGGTGGGTGGTACCCACTGGGGGCCTCCCCTTCTCTGAGGAGAAGGGAAAGGGAGAATGAGGGGAAGGCCTGTAAGAGTGGGAAAAAAAGAAAAATATTAAAAAGTATTTCATAAACTAGAAAAAACTCCTTCCTTAAAAATAATACTCGAAAGTGTTGCTTTATGAAAGTCAGTTATTGTGAAATTCAGATTAACAAAAAAGATACATTGAGTTTGAGTCTCCACTGAGGGTAAAAATTGAAAATATTCACCTGTGGCTCAGATAAATGGGATTTAAGTAACCTTTTAATTTTTTTCTAATCCTTTTTCTGAAACATACCTACTGTAGAAGCAAAGGGGCATGCGCTCGTGCGTGCGTGTGTGTGTGTGTGTGTGTGTGTGTATGTAACAATCACTTCTTAGATCTCTCCATGGGCCTCCAGATCTCAAACCCTATTCAGTTCATGGCAGCTCCCAGCCCCTACTCCTTGAGGTCATGAATCAGGCAGGAAGGGAGAAAGAGGGAGGTGGAAAATAGGGCAGCAGAGAAAGAGGGCAGGGAGATAACAATAGAGTAAAAAGGAAGAGAGAAAGGGGAGAGAAAAAAGAGAGAGGGTGAAGAACGAGAAAGTCAGCGGAGGAGGCCAACATGAATAATTACACATCGCCCTTCCACCTAGATAATCCTTAAATCTCCTTTGAGTCTTTGAATTTCTCTTCCTCTATGTCAGACAGTCCAAGGAAATGGGATTGGTATTAGCAAAGAAAGTGAAAGGCCTAGGTGAAGTCTCCCCTTGCTGCTCTCTGCTTCCAGCCTGTCACATTTTTAATCCTCAAACCAGAAAAACTGGTTCCAGACTACCAACAGGAAGAGAGTGTGTACTTGGCTTCCCTTCCAGGCCTCCCTATCTACATCCATCCAGCCCTGGGCCAGTTGTTCCCTTCCTCCCTTGGCCTTGAGCTCTCCTACACTAAGTCTGAAAACACTCATGCATAGAAAAGCATTAGCCAACATTATGTTATTGGAAGAGCTATTCCCTCATAATCTGCATCACTTTGTCACACATCTCTAATTCACCCAAGTTGTCCTTTAAAAAAAAATACTTCCTACTTTTATTACATCCCAGCCATCTGCACTGTCTACTATTCAAGTTCATTTTTCATGCTGTATACCTCCATAGCTCCTTATTGCCTACATGGTCAAAGTCTTTCTTGTAGACAGTAGGTTCTTTGACATCTGACCCTGGTTCCTGCTTTGTGTTCACCACCTATTATATTTTCTATAGTTCCCTCCACTTCATAAGTCCTGACAACTTGGGAGCGTATCTTCCCTACTTCCACATGCACATGCTTTTAGTTCATATCCTAAACTCTTCCTTACCCTTTGTTCTTCATTACGCCACCAGAGTCCATGCTATATCCACTGATGCTCACTGCACTATTATGTTCACATATCAGTTGTTCATCTATTTGCCTTTCTACTAGTCTGACACCCATATTCTTAGCACCTAATGCTTTGAAAGAATAACTGCTATAATCCTGATTGGAAGGCAAAGAGTTTAGATGGTTTAGCATAACTGGCACCAACCCTGCTTCAGAGCCTTTATATTTTGCTGTCCCCTTGGCTCATAAACCCTTTTCTTGGCTATCTTCTTGATTTGCTTTCCAGCTCTCTTCAGATCCCTTCACAGATGAAACCTTTATAAAGAGACACCCCATGCCTACTCTGTGTATACAGTTTCTCCCTCATTGATGACTTCCTGCTTCATTTTTCTTTGAAACTCTATTCACACCTAACATTGTATTATGTATTATATGGGCTGATAGTTTCACCTCTGCTAGAATATAAGCTCCATGGGACTAAGACTTTTGCTTTCATCACTGCTGAATTCTTAGTGTGTAGAACAGGTCAGGGCACTGAGAAGGTGTCCGTGAATATCTGTTGGATGATATTGAATGTACAAATAGTGCTGGATTCAATTACTACTTGTATATTCAAGTTCTATATAACCTTTAGCCAATTGTGTATTCCCTCTGAGCTTCACTTTTCTCTTCTATCATGTGATGACAACTCCTCAGACTTTACAAATAAGAATGAACTATAAAGAAAATTAAATGAGATAGCGTTTGTGAAAGTAGCCAGTGCGGTTCCTTGCACAGAGAAGGCAGGTAGTGCCTGTGAGGTGGAATCTGTGACAGACCAATAGCCACTTTTTCTCTAATCTCTGCCATACACTCACTCACCAGTCTTGGCTCTCCTAGCACCCAATATGGTCAAACTATAACTGCTGTGCCCATGGCACCAGACTCACTTGCCACAGTTGTAGAGGTCACAGCAGAAGCAGGTGTTGCCCCGGATGCGAGGTGTGCAGAGTCCACGGCTAAGTTGAGGGCAGTTCACCTGGAGACACAAAACAACAATGGGAAAAGCTAGCACTGGACAGGATTGGTCCTCTGGAATTGAATTGTGAGTTCGTGACTGATAAAGACAGAAATGATGGTTATGATATGCACATACCCATGCAAACCAAAGATGAGGCTAAGCAGAAAGGTCGCTGTGCTTGTGCATAAAGCAAGCAAGCACCTGCGAATCTGCGATTATGTTCAGCCCTTGCCACAGTCCTTAGTACCCCACTCATAAATGGTAGAGATAGAGGAGAGTAGGGACATATGGGACAATATATATCATATTAAATGGATATTAGAGAATGAGGATATGAGGGATGAGAAAATCAGGACACAGGATGAAAGGCGATCTGGTACAAAGGAATATAGAGGGGCCATCACATGCACACTAACGTACAACAGTACCTCTTTAACTGCCTGGGTAAGGTTCCTCAAAGCCCTCGTAGAAGGAGTAATTTTGGATGAGGAAGTTATGACCTTATACAGGAAAAAATCGAGTTAAGAGAAACAAGATTATAAGCAAACTTATGAAAACTGTTATTAATATTTGTTCAGCTGGCAAATTAACACAAGAAAGCTATCACAATGAAATCAAGAGAATTGCTGTAATAGGGTTCCATGGTTTGCGTTTGCAAAAAACATTTTCAAACCTAAAAATATAAGGCACAGTCTGCATTTACCTTCTCTTGCTTGCAAGAGTATTTTTTTTTCAAGTTCCCTTCCCAATAAGGGTGCAGTAAAGTACTTTCACATTTGTTTGGGTTTGTTGCAGAAATAGTCATAGTAAATAGGCACTTTTCTTCATATTGGGTCCTTCATCCAAGTACCTGTTGCCTTTTGATTTGCTGTTAGCGTGCGCGCGCGCGCACACACACACACACACACACACACATTTTATTCCTCCTTCTAACCCAGGAACAATTAGAAAATGATAACTTTGTGGTAGGTAACCAAAAATGGCGGGAACTGGATGGTACTACCATAATGAAAGCATTTAACATCATGCCTTGGGAGTAAGACTATGGCTTTGTCTAACTCCAAGGACACCATTCCTGTTGTATTCTATGTACAGTGGCTCCCCAGGAGGCCATTTTGCCTCCGTCTTTCTTTTTTTCCTTTCCAGTCACAGGTGTGCTATCTTTTAATGTTAGTTTTGTAATTGTCCTTCATTCTTTGAAAAGTTCACTCAATACATTTGCATCCTATTTGTCCTCTTTTCTAACTCATCCTATGCCCATTTCCCACTTCCCTACCCACTCAACTTGGTCTCCTCCCCTCTCCATAGAGTCTGAGGTTTGTGCCGAGAATGTACTCTTGGGTGTATCTTCACGGTGAATGACTTTCATTTTGAGGCTAACAGAGTACCAAATTGTCAACGCTCCCAGAAACATAGGTAGAATTTCATATGTGGGAATCCACTGGTTAGGATGGCTTCGTGATTTGCTGACAGTGCACACCCCCACCCCCAGTGTTGCCACTGCTATTGCCTCTAGCTGAAGCAACAGGGAATATTTATATTCCTGGCCCTGAAAAAAACAATCAGAAAAAGGGCATCTTTCCCCCATACCTTACTTTTCTACCTACCTGGATTATTTCCTAAGCTACTATTTCAGAGGCTGGTTAGGTGACAGCATTAACGATATGATCTCCTTTGATCTTGGCAAATAAGGGGCTGCCTCTTCTGTCCAGAATAAGACTCCAACAAGGAGCTCCAATTGAAATGATGTCTCAGATCTTCCTAATGCGCAGCTACTCACACCCTTGACACATCTCCAAATGACCTTAAATTAACAACTAGCCAATGACTACAGTGCAACAACATGCCATTTTGACCCATAGAAAACTCTGATAAGCTAAATTAGCTCTAATTCAACTATTTTAGAAAATACAATTTCCAAGGGTTCACAAAACATCTTCATTTTCCTAGTTTAGTTCAGTTGAAAAAGTGACTTTGTGCAGGGCAGGAAAGAAATACTCTCCTGAGCCTATTCAGGATCACTAGGCTGGCCTCTTAGACTGACACACTGAGTCTCCTTAGAACCTTGATTTAGACTAGATTGCTCAGTTATCCTGGTTTGAACTCCAGAGCATTCCATGTGTGGGAATGAGGCTCTGCCGTCTTAGCACAGTGTCTTGGTAAGATTCATATCTTCTTCCAGCTGAACACCAAGTCCAGGCAACTGAATCATTATTGGCAGAGATGGGGGAAGGACACACAATGAAAGATCACCGGCTGGGGTCAGAGGGCCAGCCTATGGCCCTAGAACAAAATTAATCTGATTAAGCCTCATGAGGCTCCAATCTATGACATGTCCTCATTAACACTGTGCTTTGACCCACTGAACAAATAGCTCAAAACATCTAGTAGTAAACCTTATGTCTGTGGAAAGAGTATAGAAAGTGTTTCGTGGCTTAAGAGTTGTCTTTAGCAGTTAAGAGCACTTGTTGCTTTTGCAGAGGACAGGGTTCGATTCCCAGCATCCACATGGTGTCTCAGAACTATGTGTAACTCCAGTACACATGTGGTGCACATACGTACATGCAGGTAGAACACTCATATGCTTAAAATAATAAATAAATCTATTTTTTTTTTATAAAGAAAGGTTGTTTCAGATAAGACAAGGGACTTTCCCATGAGGTAAAGACATGCAGCATCATTGTGGCTCACCTCCTCAGCTTCCCTCTGGGATGTCTTGGGAACATAGTGGCACCGGTTAGCATAGAGTGGTTTCAAATCCTATAAAGGGAAACACCAAACCAAAAGGGTTTTGGCTTCGTAAAGTAGAACATTAAGAGCCTTGCTTGCTAATATAAGATTTGAAAACACACACACAAATACACACACACAAACACACACACAAACATACACACACACAGAGGCAGTAGGTTAGGTTAAATTCTAAAAGCTATCTATTGGGGGCCTGGGGATGTATGGATCAGGTGAGATCATTCTAATAACTGGTTTCTGTTGAACTACTTCAGTTAATGAGAAACCAGGAAGATTGATTGAAAAATGAGTCTCTTGAAATTTCCTCTTTTTTTTTTTTTCCTTCTAGGCTTTGTCTCCTTGCAAACAGTCCCTAGGGAGCAAGATTCAAAACTCCAGGTTATTGCAATATTGTACTTCTAAATGGGGAGAGCATGGCTGTAACTAGGAAGTCTCATTATCACCTGGGGACCAGATAAGGGCTGGCTGATTTGTGCTCCCTGCTGTTATTTCCATGCCTTTTCAAAAGGAAGAGGCAAAGAAATCAGTGGCTGGAGGATGGGCAGCTGCTTAGTTGGCTGTTGATTTTAACTCAAGCCGTTGAGTTAAACTGTATTATAAGCCGTTCTCGCTCTTCTACACAGATAGGTAAAGTAGACAAACTCAAAAAGGTACTTCTAAGGCAAAACAGGGAAAAAATGAATATGGAGATCAAGGACAGTTGATTTACTCTGCTAGCTTTCTGGTGAAACTCTGTCAGGCATCAGTGTTGGAAAGAAGAGACAAGTCAGATATGCCTGGAAACCTGTAACTAGTAACCTGAAAATACTGTCATTTGCACAACTGACACTAAGCATCCCTGCGTAGTAGGGGGTCTTTGGACAAAGCCACATTAGCCTAAGACACTGGTTTATGCAAAATGGCCTTAGGGTCTCAGTCCAAAGTGCCCAGGCAAAAAGGATTTATCTTTTGCCTTTCTCCTTCTGCCTCATTTCCAATCCTGATGGCTATTTTCCCTGTACCTGTGATTTAGGATTCCCTATACTTGGCATTGAGTGCCTCTTGCCTTCTATTCTGTGACCCCATCAATGACCTTGGACTTTCCATTAGCTCATGCTCCATAATTCTCTTCGTTGTTTAGTGTTACAAAAGTGTATTGCTTGTTAATTCAGTCTGGAGTCAGACTAGAAAGGAAGGAGGACTCTTGTGCTCACAACTGGCAGGACTTATTTTCTATATCGGAGTAACAGATATTCTTTATTATTGTAGTCAAGAAAAGGTTTGACCATAGTGCTGTCCCTAGCCCTATATGACCTGGTTTTGCCATTTAGCTACCGCCCTTAAACGAAGACAGGGATGCAGGATGATCGCCCACTCGCTATGTCTGGCTGCTATTCTACACTTGATTCTCAGAAGAAGGGTAAGAATAGGCAACTCAGGGGTGAGAAGAGGTCACTGAACCTGAGTTTGCAACCTCTTTAGCCTGAAGGGCTGCCAACCTTGGCAAGAAGGGATTGGAAAGGATCCTGCTATATATTAGATGACTGCTTTGTGACAGACCCTTTTAAGACATGCTCTTGGCCTATTATTTAATTTCACTCTCTCTTTCTAACCCTGAAAGGTAAATTTCTATTATAGACACTTGGGAGAGAGAGAAATCACGACACAAGAGAGTAAAGTGACTTTTCCAGCCAGTGAATGGCCATGGATGGGAAGATGGAGAAAGAAGAGGAATAGAAAAAATTAAGTCTTGGCAAAGTTCAGATTCACTCAAGCCCAAGAAACATGGCAAGGTGATTTTAAAGGGTCTCACCAACAGGGCAAGCTGGCTTTAACCCACCCAATTTGGGCTAGTATCTAAATATGACTTTCATTTAAGTAATCCAGATATCTTTGAGCAGGTTTCATGTTAGAAGAAACATTTTCTTGAAGATGCATCCAGCCTTACCTCATGGCATACATTATAACTAACAGAAGGCAGCTTTGTAGAAAGGAAGCTGAGACTATCCCTCAAAAGAAACGTTTATTAGTAGGGTAGTAGGGGTAGTGTCATGGTCTTGGCAGCCATGATGGAGTCCTGTGGGGACACAGACCATTTGATTCTGTAGCAGGAAGCCACAATGGTCCAAACCAACCTCCCCTTCAGCAGCTACAAGAACAGATTACGAAGACAAAGGTACCTTTCTCAGGTACCCAAATACTGTTGTTCTTATGACAGTGGTTGGAATGACTCTTACAGGTTTGCTGGTGGTTGGAGTGTAAGTTCCACATTACATGAAAAAGGCTGGAATTCATAAGGTACTGATAAAGTAAAGTTAAAATCCAAGTTGCCTTAGATCTGGAAATCACGGTGAGCCAGACTTGTTGGCAGCTAAAAGAGAGTGAGCTGTCAACTAAGAAAGGTCAAAGTATGCCTTCTTATCAACTCTCTGTTGGGAGGGGGCAGATAGAGAGAAACTGAGGCTGCAGGGGAGTGTGGCCTGACTTCTGAGACAGAAAGGCAGCTAGTGGATCTGTGATTTAACGGTATTATGATACCATCAAAATCGATAAAATATAATACCACAGTACAACTCACCAACTGTAAAATGTGCAAAGGGGCTCAAGGGTCACTAGGTTGGATCGGTAGTTAATAATAATTACTAATTTGACAAGATCTGGGGTCACCCCTGAGACAAGCCTCCAGGCATATTTATGAGAAATCATTTAGGGTAGCATATGATCATGCCTGTGAGTGATGATCTTGGTTAGGTTAAATGAAGTAAGAAAACCCACCCTAAAAGGCAGTGATAACATTTCCTGTGCTGGGGTCTTGCACTGAAAAAGTAGAAAGGGAGCGGAGAACCAGTATTTCTCCCTCCTGTTTTCTGACTGCAGATGCAATGTCCCCATGGCTTCAGATTCCGGCAACCATGACATCCCTGCCATGTACCCTGCCTGTACCCTCAAACTGGGAGCAAAATTAAACCCATCCATAAGTTGCAATTGTCAAAGCACTATTACAGCAACAGGAAAAGTAGCTAAAACTGTGATCATCACAGAGAACTTCCCAATAAATAGAGGCTGGAAGTTTATTCATCATTGTCTTCCATTGAAGCCAATGATCTAAAATATTGGGCCCATAAGGAAAATAACAAATCAAAATCATAATGAGGTACTGCCTCATGAGCACAATCAGATAATTATGGAAATTGGTGAGGCTGTGAAGAAGTCAGAATCCTAATACATTGATGGTGAGTATAATACATCGGAGCCATTTTGGAAAACAGTCAGGCGGTTCCTTAATTAAACACAGTTATCATATGTCCTAGCAGTTCCGCTCCCAAGCAGAAAGGAAATGAGAATGCAAATATGCCTATTCAGAAACATATACTCAAATGTGAACTGTATCATTGTATATAATTGTAAAATGGAAGAAACTATCTAAATGTCCATTAACTGGTGAATGGACAAAATTCAATATATCCATATAGTGTACCATTAGTACACCACAGAAAGAAATGAAGCACTGATTAATGATACAGTGTGGATGAACTTTGAAAACATTATACTAAATAAAAGGAGCCAATCATAAAGTCCACATATATTGTTCCTTTAGTATGAAATGTCTGATATAGGAATATCTATTAAGGTTAAAGTATATTAGCTGTTGCTTAGAGTTGGGGAGGATGGAGAGACAGGCTATAACAGAGAAAGGATATAAGGATTCTTTTTGATATAAAAAAAATCTATAACTGTTGTCTCCATGCAACTGTGAATATACTAAAAAGTTTTTAAACATTATGAGTGGAAGAAAATAGAAGAAACGGAAGCCATTTTAGCTCATGATGTCGTCAAAATCTACTACAGGCTTCTGAACCACTAGGCCTATGTTGCCATGGAAACTGTCTCAGAGTGAGTACTGCTTGTCAGATGGGGATAATAAAGCCTGCCCTACTTATCTCACAGGATTGTTGAAGATCTCAAATGAGGTAATAGATGTGAGGACATATTGAAAAGCTAAATGTAATACATAAAAACAAAGAATTAGTATTTACTAGGATGTCTCCTATTGAGTACAAAATAACATGCACACTATGATTAATTGCAACCAACAATACAAAAACATGTATATGTTCAGAGAGTAATATGTGAGGACCACAAAAATTGCTATGTTAGGCGACAGAATTGTAACCATTAAGAGTTACTGATATATTATTTAGTAATAAAAAAACCAGAGGAATAAAATATGGCACCTCTTAGCTAAAACCAGACTATAGAAATTTGATAGAGGGAATAATATTTATATTCCTAGCCCTGAAAAAAACAATCAGAAAAAGGGCATCTTTCCCCCATACCTTACTTTTGTGTTTTCTACCTACCTGGATTATTTCCTAAGCTACTATTTCAGAGGCTGGTTAGGTGACAGCATTAACGATATGATCTCCTTTGATCTTGGCAAATAAGGGGCTGCCTCTTCTGTCCAGAATAAGACTCCAACAAGGAGCTCCAATTGAAATGATGTCTCAGATCTTCCTAATGCACAGCTACTCACACCCTTGACACATCTCCAAATGACCTTAAATTAACAACTAGCCAATGACTACAGTGCAACAACATGCCATTTTGACCCATAGAAAACTCTGATAAGTTAAATATGCTCTAATTCAACTATTTTAGAAAATACAATTTCCAAGGGTTCACAAATCATTTTCCTAGTTTAGTTCAGTTGAAAAACTGAGTTTCTTCTGGAGCTTAGCTGCTACATCTTGCTCTTGATTTTGATCTTTGGAGAACACCAGAGCTACTTAATGATTTCTTATGTCCAAGGCTCTTTTTGTTGTTGTTTTTCTCGTCCCCCTCTCCCACTGAAAAGTATTTTTTAAAAATATAATTTATGACCACATTGGTATAAAAACAAATATATCTATGGTGTGTGCCAAATTTTTGTCTCAATCTAAAAGTTCTCCATTTTTCTTCTTATTTGAGAAGAAATAATACCATTTTGGTGGCTCTCTAAAATTAGTATGAGTTCTAGGCACTATGCTTACTATGATTAATGGAAAAGTTGTTCCTGGGCCAGAAATCTGGAACAGTGTGAAACAGAACATGGTAAAAGAAGGGCAGGAGCAGGAGGTGCTACGTAGGCTGCTAATGGGGAGAAGGCATCAATAGTCTTACCCAGCTTTGAACACTATGAATTATAATACCAACCTTCCAGGCGAAACTCACCCACTTGTGACAACTATTATGTGTGGTAATCAAGCACTCTAATTGGATTTGAAGCCCACCCCATAGGAGGGAATCTGTACTGAAAATCTGCTGCAAAGAGCATGGTGAGGGAAGTCACAGGCCCTAAGGGAGACCTTAATTCCATTGTTTAGCTAAATTGACACAGTATTGAACCACCTTCTAAATATATACGTTTTATACAAATAGACAATTATCACTTTCAGCCTTAATCACAGGGGCCTTTCTTTCTAGTGAACTGTGATAAATGCAGAGACTTACAGTTGCAAAAGGTGTGGAGGATCACTGAGTTGAGTGCTCAGCCCTAAACATGACATTTATACCATACCCTAAGGCTCAGGAAATACTGTGGAAGATGAGGCAGAAAGAATGTAAGGGCTAGACACTATGGAGAGGCCCTGAAAACATGTCACCTTCAGAGGGAAATGCACATTTTTTTTTTCAAGAATCATGAATGCGTTTTCTGGGTATGTACAAGAACTGGCCCATTAGTAGCCAGGCTCAAATGCAAGAGAGGCCCAGGAAACCCTAACTCATATTGCTGAGTAATTTCCTACTGGTAAATCCAGAAAAAAAAAAAAGGTAGGGTGTCATTGGTTTCAGTTATGTGGCCACTGGTGATGCCACCAGGTTGCAATGGATCATCCCAATCAAATGGTCCCACAGACATCTCTGAACAAATCAGAGGAGTCATACACAAAAGCAAAAATTACATATCTGGAAAAGGGACAGGGAGGGAAGAAGGGCCATGGATAGGAGTAGGAGTGGGACGAAGTCAGTAGTCAAGATGCATTTATATACATGCATGGAATTGTCAAAGAACTAAGCATAAAAATGGGGAGCAAGGTCCTCTATAGAGAACTCAATGGGTGTGCTCTTAGTCACCGAGATCTGGAGTTCAGGAGTGAAAATGGCCTTTATCCAATGCACAGCTTCTGCAGAGTGGGAAACATTTGACACCTGGACTGAAGGACTGAACTCAGGGTGGGGGATTTAGATCTAAACTTTCTCCAGACATCCAACTTCATTACATCCCAACCACTGTCATAAGAACAGCAGTATTTGGGTACCTGAGAAAGGTACCTTTGTCCTCGTGGTCTGTTCTTGTAGCTGTTGGTTTGGACCATGTGGCTTCCTGCTACAGAATCAAATGGTCTGTGTCCCCACAGGACCCCATCATGGCTGCCTAAGGCCATGACACTACCCTGCTGCTCTTTCCCTACCTTCGAGACATCCTCTTACTCCAATGCCTTTGTCTTTATCTTTCCAAATTTCACACACCAAAGGGCTACACCTATCCTTATTGCCACTGGGAAGGGAAGCCTTCCCTGCTCTCTGGAGCCCAAGATGAACCGCTATGGCACCTGTAGTCTGTATTGCCAGTTTAGGTCCAGTTTTCTAGATGCTTACATTCTTCACTGATGTTCTCACCTTGACTACCAGCTATTGAAGACAGAGGAGGAGATTCCTTCTCTCTTGTATACTTGTGCCCCTCAAAGCACTCAGTGCACATTCAAGGCGGGATTATAGCATTGCATAATTCAACTCAAGGTTAATAATACTCACAATGTGTCTGGCAGCAAAGACCCCATCAACTATAGCACAACAAAAAGCTGCAATCACACCAAAGCTGATAAACACGATAGAAGCCACCAGCTGCAGGAGGGAACAAAAGGAACATGTCCGTTAGTCTTCTACTGTTGCTCCTTTTGGAGACTAGGTAATCCCCAAGAGACTGCCAGGCAAAGCAGAACTCTACTCTGTCACTGACGAGGATGCTTTCTTTTTTTCAGTCATGCAGGGTGAGTGGGTATGGGGGTAGGCAGGGAGGGAGAGAAGGAGAAACTGAAGCACTTTTTAAAAAATATTTCAGGATAAACTCAGTTCATTCTGTGAGCACCAAATGAAGATGTTTGCTGGTATCCAGTAGGCTGGTTGTCCATGGAGGAATTCAACTGCATAGCCCTTCCATCCTCAGATTCAGAAAAATGTTGGACCTTGGACATTATCTAATCCAACCCTGTATTTTATTTATGTGGAAATGGAGGCACAGTAAGGGGAATAGTGTTTCCAGTGTCTCTACTGTGAGTCTATGAAAGAACTGATGCCCACTTTTGATTGTCTTTTGATTTCTATACCCCTAACTCTGGTGCTTGATGACATAGTGGACACTGATGATAGCAAGAGTGATTCTTGGGTCCTACATAACTCTACATCACGATATGCATCATTGAAGAAAGATGATAGTCAATTTACTACCGATTAAGTGCCAGAGAGATTTTGCAAGAATTGATGTCTCTGAAATGGGTAAATTCTGTGTGGTCTATATAAAATTTTTTTCTCACAATTTTTTTTGGGGGGTGGGTATGGCTTCATGTAGTCCAGGCTGGTCTCAAATTTATTTTGTGGCTAAGTATCATCTTAAACTTCTGATCTGGTCATCCAAGGGTTAGGAATACAGGCATATACCACCATGCCTAGCTAGAAATTGTAAAATGATAAAACCAGATTGCCAAATTTATTGATAATGTTAGATAACATAAATTTTCTTAAAGTTCATCTTCTAGTACCAAGATGATGCTACAAATCAAGATATGGGAGCATCACAACTTCAGAATGTCTTCAAGGACAATGAGATATGATACATGAGCCCACAATCTGCCTTAGTTGACCTTCTGAACTACATGGAATCAGCAGTTTTCTTTCTTGAGGTTTTTGGGGAGAAAGAGGAGGAAATAACATGGCATCAAGCTATTCCCTGGGGAAAAAGAAAAAAATCAAAGCCAAGGCTACCCTAGGGTTCACCCACTTCAGCAGGCTGAGAGGAAATCCTTATCTCCTTTGGGAGTTGTTCAGAAACCTCTCTCCATAAATCTCACTTCACAGCACTGCAGATAATTGGTAAATAATGGATGAATGATGTCATGAAATTGGCATTATTAGCTATGCTATGATCAGCTCTACAATTAAAACTCCCCCATTATTTTGAATAATTTAAGCCCAAAGTGAAAACGAAACAGGCAAAGGATGTTGTCCAGGTGAAATGGAAGAAGAAACTATTAGAAGTCCCTTGGCAGTGATTCCCATATTGCTGGAGGAAGCGTACGGTTAGACTTCTGTGTCCCTAGAGCTATTACACTATTTGATTAAGCTCGATGTTAAATAGACCTCATTGCCAAAGTTTGGATGGCACTAAAAGTTGTCCAAAGGTAGTCTAACCTTAGTCCAGTGTCTGACCACTCACCAGACTTCCTGATCTGTAACTCTATAAAACTGTACTGCTATTGCAGTTCAGCCTATCCATTCTTCCCCTTGCCTTCAAGGAAGCCTTCTCAAAATTCAACCAGGAAAATACAGAAGCTTGCCTTTGGGAGATCTTATTAGGACAGTGATCTTTCTAAGCTTCACCTTCTGTCAAATGCTGATCTTTCCTCTCAACTTTATTACGTACTGGGCTTTGAACTATGGATGGCAAGGACACAAAGATATTGTTGTGAAGTTGGCTTCATAGCTTTAGTTTCTCTGATCTATGTTTCAGTAAGTTTACCTTCTCCCTCTTTTTAGTTTTAGTTCGTGTTTTGGTTTTAAGACAAGCTTTCAAGTAGCTCAGGAAGGCCTTGAACTCAAGATCACTCAAAGGTGACCTTGAGCTGAGCTCCAGATTCCCCTTTCTCAACCTAGTGTCAGGACTAGAGGCACGAATCACCAAGCCCGGTTTACACTTATTTTCTTAATCGAAGTTCCCAAGATTATAATCTCCTAAAAGATAACAAAAAAAAAAAAAAAAAAAAAAAAAAAAACCTTTGTGAAAAGTTTTCCAAATGATTAGGTAACCAAAAGGAAGCTAGGAAAGGCACTAACATTCAAAGCTGAGGTAGTATGTATAACAGAAACCCAGCATTCTAGGCCAGACCAGCAGCCTGATTGAACAGCCTGAAGTATTCTTTTGAGATTGAAGGAGAAAACTTAAAGAGATGCAAACCAGCCTGAAAACACTGTGAGATAAATTCTCTGATGGCTTAGGGGAAAAAGATGAAATAACAGTTTCCTTTGGGGCTAAATTTTCACAAGCTTAAAAGATGTGTTCCTCATCCACATAAACACTGAACTTTCTAGAGGATGAAAACTTACCATCTGCCGCTTGTTCTCAATCAGGTTTGATCCAATGATTCCAAGGAATGAGCCAAAACCAAGCTGTAAGACAACACAGCATTTAGGAAGACAATCAACCCTTCCCACACAGTCATTCCAGTCCTTGGCCATGATTCAGGACAGTGGAAAAGAACTGGAGTGTAAATGGCAAAACCCCATGTAGCTTCTTACACAAATACACTATGTACAATGAAAGTATGTTCGCCCATTATTTACAGATTTCTCCTGTAGCAATGACTCACACTGAAAAAGAAGCTCATGTGCTCCCAAACTAAA
Source organism: Rhynchomys soricoides (assembly GCA_019843965.1). NCBI lineage: Eukaryota > Metazoa > Chordata > Mammalia > Rodentia > Muridae > Rhynchomys > Rhynchomys soricoides. Next base: position 141,109 of record JADRCH010007355.1, read on the forward strand.
AGTAAAGGTCAACTACAGCTTCTTATGTCTGCCCATTTCAATTTTAATATCCATTACCTAGCATATGATTCAATAAGAGACATATAATGGTGAAAAGCACACGTTATTGTCAGATCTCTATCTAGTTTTGAAAAGGACCTTCTATTCTGAAGCGTAGATTATAGAAGAAAGGTTTGCAAAGGCGATTTTTGATGCATCAGGCATAGTAATCAAGCTCAGGAAGTACTTTAGAAATCAGCAAGCACCTTAACCCACACTTTAAAAAAATAGAAATAGAAAAGAACTTTTTTTGAAAGCCTATATTTGTGGTTGACCTACTGCAGTTTATGTTAGCACCTACTCGCCTCTTTTTCCATTCTGCTTCATTTATGGACAGAAAGCATTCATTAAAAGGTGAACAGAAATGGCAGTGTAAAACCCTGAAAAACAATTTCTCTTGTCTAAGTGGCTGGGATTATGGCTCAGTGTAGAAGATCCCACTGCCCTCTCAGCTCTGCCATTAGTGGACTGAAGCCTGCCGGTCTCAGCTGAAAAGGATCACTAACCAATAGCTATTGATGGATATAGAAAGGGAAGAAGTAAAAAGCGCTGAGAATGGACCAATAAATCTTAACACATGCTCAGTGATGTAGGTACACCTCTCTTCAGCCTCAGTCTTGCTTTGCACCCACAGCCTTACCTTGACTCTCAGAGGCATCTGTTTCAATCCAAGACTCCCAAGTTTTACACCTAGGCTGGGAAAGCTAATGAACCCAAGGATTGGGTCTGATGGGCCCCTGGCCAGGAACTAACTGTTTACCTCAAGAGTCCAAGAATGGAAAAGACTGAAAGGATGCAAAGATCCTTATGCCGGATAACGACCATTTTTGGGAAGCCAAAGCTTATGTGTCTGAATGAATATACTACTCCATCCCAGGATACTGAGATTATCCTTGTACAAGAGCAGACATATACTTTTCTCCCACCCAGTTTTCTTTAAAGTATAACTAAGGTGTGTTGCTGCAAAATATACCAATATAAACAGTCACCACACTAGCCTGGCTTGCAAATACAGATCTTCTACTAATGTCTCTGTAATGTAGAACTGACTAACCACTCAGCCTCTTTCCTTATGTATAAAACAGAAGGGGCCACAGAAATGTTATCTTACAGAGCTTTGTAAAGATTAACAGAAGCAATACGTTCAAATGACTTTTAATGGAAAAATAGCTTGGCATATCACCTGCTACTTGGCGCATACTAAGAAAATACTGTTTTGTTTTAGAGATTTGAATCATAATTTTTAAAATTAAAAATATGTGCTGGGCGGCACACTCTATTAATCCTAGCACTCAGGAGGCAGAAGCAGGCAGATTTCTAAGTTAGAGGCCAGCCTGGTCTACAGCGTGAGTTCCAGGACAGCCAGGGCTACACAGAGAAACCCTGTCTCGAAAAACCAAAAAAAAAAAAAAAAAAAAAAGTATTATTTTATGTATATAGATTTTTTGCCCGCATGTATGTCTATGCTCTACGTATGTGCAAAGCCCTCAGAGGACAGAAGAGGGTGTAAGATCCCCTGAAACTGGATTAACAGATGGTTGTGAGCTGCCAAATGGATACTGGGAATAATCAAACACTGGAAGAGCAGCCACTGCTCTTAACCACTAAGCCTTTCTGTCCCCACTATCACATTCTTAAAAGACATTTATATTTTTAAGGCTTTTTATTATGTTTGTTTGTTTATTTATTTATTTATTTATTCCTACTCTCACACACAAGAGTGATATGGTATGTGAGTGGAAGTGAGGAGACAACTTGAAAGAATCAGTTCTTTCCTTTTGCCACCTGGGTCCTAGGAATGGAACTAGAGTTGTTGAGCTTTGTGGCAGATGCCTTTACCTGCTGAGTCATCTCACTGACACAAAAGACATGTAACTTTTGAACCACTCTAATGTGATTTGAACTGGAAAATTCTGTCACTGTGCATCGTGTATGTATAATGCCTTTAGTGGCCAGAAGAGGGTGCAAGATCCCCTGAAACTGGAGTTAAGGATGGTTGTGAGCTGAGAGAGAGAGAGAGAGAGAGAGAGAGAGAGAGAGAGAGAGAGCAAACAACTACAAGAAAACACCTTATAATCATCGTGGAGATACACCTTTGGATGTCTGGGTGAGTGTTTACAGAGACGTTTAACTAAGAAGAGGATGACCCATTGGAGTGTGAGCAGGACCATTTCATGGGCTGGGTTACAGACTGCATACAAAGGAGGTAGCTAGCTGAGGATAAGCATCCACCACTCTCTGCTTCCTGCCTCGGAATACAATGTGAGCAGCTGCTTCTTGCACCTGCTGCCGTACCTTTCCCTGTATAATGAAACTGTGTCCCCTGCAACCGTAAATTGCAATACATCCTACCTCTCTTAAATGACTGCTTTCAAGGATTTTATCACAGCAATAAGACAAGTAATTAGTAGAGACCAGAAACAACTGCACTGGCTATTCCTGACATTCTCAAACCTCTTTGATGGTGGTTACTGAAAGAGATAGACAGAACACTTGTAGAACTGGCTGGAAAGACATGGCACTACAGAACTGGACCTCTCGGGCCTATCTATTAAGTCATCTATGCCTCCCATACTATTGCTTCTCATCCCATTTCATCTCAGTGTCATTTAATCCAATCTATAAGGAGACATCACAACTGACCCCCAAGGCTTACAGTCTAGTGAAAGACACAGACTGTAAGTTAAGGAGCGCAGACTATAAAAACAAAGCACTATGTGAGCTAAGAGGAATTCATTCCAGATCATATCCCTGTCGCTGCTACTCATAAATTGTATGACCTTGGGCCAGTCTATTAAAGACTCTGTGCTTCAGCTTTCTCATTTATAAAATGGGATAAAGTGGGGTCATTGAAATAACGTAGCAAGGAAGACCCTTGAAGCCAAGCCTGATAACCTGAGTTCTGTCTACAGGATCCATATTGTGTAAAAGGAGAGCCAATTTCTATAAGTTGTCCTTGGACTTTCCACACACGCAGTGTGGCATGATCTGCTCATGTTCCTTACCCTCCCCCTCCTGGCAAAAAAAAATTAACAAACAAATAATGTAATCTGAAAACATTTTAAAAATGAGAATCATAAAAACTATTTATAAGACAGTGTTGTTGTAAGGGTCAAGTACAAAGATAAAGTACGTGGCGTTTGCACAAGGTAGGCTGCTAAATAAATAAAAGGTACCTCTAAATTTCCATAGAAGAGGAGGCATTTTATTTGGGCTCAAAGGATGGGCAGAGCTCAATGGGAAAGGAACTAACGTCTATTGAGTGATGTGGGAAAGCAATCACTTACTTAGATGGTAGGCAGATAACTCACCAATATTGTTGAAAGACCTTACATTTAAAGAACCTTCCATTCACAGGTGTTCTTGTGCCCCACCCAAATTTGACTGTAGGAATGATGCAGGGTTTGGTAGTGTTACTATCCTTCGCATTTGACAGAAGGGAAAGCAGAAGCCTAGAGAATTAATTGTAAGAACTCATCTCCTCTCACAGCACCTTCATCTCAAAGCCAGGACTAGCCCTCAGAGTCTCTAATGAACCACATCCACATCACGAGGCCTAAGAAGTCAGTAGCTTTTTGTGGGTTTTTGTTAGTGTTGTCTCTTACAACAGCGTCTCACGGTGTGACCCCTGGATGTCCTGGATCTCACTCTGTAGACCAAGCTAGCCTTGAACTCAGAAATCTCCCTGCCTTTGCCTCTCAGGTGCTGGAATTAAAAGTACGTCCTACCTCATCCAGGCCACTGTTTATAGAAAGTGTTCTCTTCGGGGAGTGAGAAGTCCTGTCTGACCAAGAGTTTGGAATAAAAAGAAAGAAAGGAGCCAGCAATCCCCTGAAAATGGGCAGCTGCTTCTAATCGAATGCTAGCTCCTAGCAGACCAGAGAGACCCCTCAGTGGTTATGCATACTGGCTGCTCTTCCAGAGGATGAGTTCGGTTCCTAGCAACTGTGTGGTGGCTAATAGCCACCTCTACCTCCAATTCCAGAGGACATGAGACCTCCTTCTGGCATGGTACACAGACATACATACAAGAAACTCCTGTACACATAAAATAAAGGCAACTAAAAAATGGTAATGGTAGCTCCCAAGACCTAATGTCTAGACCTTTGTACTTCCACTGCTATTTCTAACTACCTGAATGAATAACTAGTTTTCTTTGTTTTGGCTGCCCTCCATTTGTGAAGTAAAAAGATAAATCACTAGAAATCAAAGTCAGATTAAAGATTTTTTATGGTTTGAGGGGTTGTTTGTTTGTTTGTTTGTTTGTTTTAGACAAAGCTGCATTGAGTAACTCAGGTGGCCTCAAGCCTGTGTTATCCCTCCTGCTTCATGCTCCTGAGTGCTGAGATTACCCCTAGCTGAAGGACTCTGGGGAATGGATCCTATTGCCTATTCGTATTCCCATCCACTGCCCTAGACACCCAATACATTAATTGGTAAACATTAATTGGGTATGTACCTGTGGCACAGCTTGCATTTGATCTATGATTTAGAACTGGGGTGAGATCTGGGGTCAGGGGATCCAGGGTACAGTTGGCTGAAACAGTCCACAAACCATTTCTTTAACCTTGAAATTCTAAAATCTCTGAAAACCAAAAGAATTTTCTGATACCCAATTTGATCTTGAACTTATGTGAAGATTTTTTATAATATTTACCCTACTTTATATTAAAATTCATATTTTATGATACAACTGTAAAGGAACTTGACTGTATGTGCTTCTCAAAGCCCTACTGAAATGCTAGAAGGCATATCACTGTAATTTTCTCCAAAATTAAGTCTAAATCCTAAAGTATATTTTGCCTAAGTAATTGTGGACCCATATAAAGAAAGGTAATAGAGAGTACACTACACTGTGGACCCCAATAGCTTAGAAATGCTCCCACTGAGGACTCCCCTTCTCAGAGGAGAAAGGGAGGGGGTGAGAAGAAGGGTTTCTAGAGGGAGGGGCTGGGAGGAGAGAAGGGAGAGGAAGCTGCATTTGGGATGTTACTCATACCTGGGTGGAAAAATGGCCGGTTTAAGAGTTTACATATTTACTCCCTAATAACCAAACTGTTCAATTAGCAAAAGCACTCTGTTCTCAGCCAAATCTGGGTTCTCAGGCATTTACTTCTGCAGAGGTAGGAGTCCTAATAGTATTTGCTATAACATGATCTGACCTATAAAAGTAAATGGATTTTTTTCTACTGTTCAATCTGCTATTTTCTCTACTTTATTCTGTATAATTAAAACCTGTTTTAAGATAAATAAATAAATAAATAAATGATCCCATTAAGTAGATAGAGAGGATTTAGTGGTGACAATAAAAAAAAATTAAAAAAATTGGAAGACTGTGTAAGTGGCACTATCAAGGCACAAAAGCCCAAGTTATAAACAGGTGGTGTTGGGAAACAGGAATAGAGGGAAGCCAGGCTAGGGGCTTCAGGGAGCTTTGAATGGATGCTAAGGGGTTAACAAAATGACAATGGAGGTTAGACACTTGTGGCATTACGCAGGTTTTGTTCAGTACGTCAGGATTCAAACTGATGTTTAGAACAAGCTTGAATATTCTGAATGTCTGTTTAATTTACAGTAATCACAAACCTCAACTCTGCGTGGCTTCTAGTCATTCAACAATGTTGGATTTCACATGTCCTTACATCTATAGTTGTTACATGTGCAGGTAAAGAAAGCCACACGGGTCTGGAGGAGGTTTCTAGACCAGTGAATGTTTCTACTGTCCTTGTCTCTTAATATCCCATTGTGACTCTATATGGTTTTCAGTCCACGGACCCTCTCCAGGAAACAGAGCTGAAAGAAAACACAGAGCCCTACAGTACAATAACACTGAGACCAGAGAGCTCCAGAAAGGCTTTCCTCACTGATGGACCACTCCATCTTGTGGGTTGCTTGGAAAACACATTTAGAGCCTTCCTTCTCCTCCTCCAGGAAGCAAAGATTTAGAAGAAAGGAGCAACCTCCCCTCACCCCAGGCCCTTTTAACAGTTTTATTCAACAACCAAAATAAACAGTTGATTTATTTTTATTTTATTTATTTATTTTTAGGCTTTCCAAGTAGAAGGCTCCTCGAGACACTTCTGAAATGGAATATGCCTTGAACATTGAAAGACAGTAAAAACCCACAAACCAGTTTGTCTTTATCAGTCTGAATGTTTAAAATTGTTAACTTTCAGCCTGTACAGACAGGTTATCTCATCCTTAAAGAGACATGTGTATGCACATATTTTAGAATGATAATACCATGTTATAGCTCAAGTAGACTAGCTAACGTGCTATTATAATATACCTCCCTGCATATTAAACAACTCACCATATTTGAAATGCCAAATGTCTTACTATTTAAATGAAATGTATGCCAATTTTTACTAATCTATTACTTTCTCCATAATTTATCTGTTTTAAATATTCAAATTCTCATGTATCGTTAATACATTTAGTCAGAGTCAAGAAAAAATAGTTGAGTTCAGGATAACTTGAAATGTTTTCACAGATCCATACAATCATAATTTATATCCAAAATGACCAGTTTGACTGACAGTGCAGAATCTTAGAATACTCTTTCTGGTTTTATTGTTAAGTATCTTATACTGTGTTTTAGTTCTCCACCTGGCTGCTGGTCCACCTAAATTATATTTCCCTGGGGTGACTGGTAAAATGTATATTTAGCTTGCATTACTTTTTCAGTTAAAGATTAGCTTATGAGAAGAATTCACGTTCATACGGTCCATCAGAGTCAGAATCTCGGGCTATTGAGCGGAGATCTGCATTTTTCACATCATTCTTACTCATACCTGGGTGGAAAAATGGCCAGTTTAAGAGTTTATATAGTTACTCCCTAATAACCAAGCTGTTCAATTAGCAAAAGCACTCTGTTCTCAGCCAAATCTGGGTTCTCGGGCATTTACTTCTGCAGAGGTAGGAGTCCTAATTGTATTTGCTATAACACAATCTGACCTATAAACGTAAATGGATTTTTCGACTGTTCAATCTGCTATCTTCTCTGCTTCGCTCTGTATAATTAAAACCCATTTTAAAGAAATTATCTACAGGCATTCATAGAGCAAATTTGTAAAAGTTAAACCAGTGTGTGTGTGTGTGTGTGTGTGTGTGTGTGTGTGTGTGTGTGTCGGGGGTGGTTTGAAGGAGAAATACAGCGCCCTCTCAGGGTAGTTCTCTTAGTAAGTTTGTTTTTAGTGAAACACACACACACAGGCACACACACACACAAACAAGGGGAGAGAGGAAGGGAAGGAGGGAAGATGGGAGGGAGGGAAAGGAGGGAAGGAGGAAGAAAAGGAGAGATATGCCCTCACTGCTTCCATTTCCAGTGTTAGCTGAACAGCAAGTACTTGAATAACAGCAATCCTGAGTCCTTAGTCCTTTGTTAATGTATTCCAACCTAGCCTCCCACAGTCAGATTTGTACTAGCATGAAAAAGGCCCTCCCTTCACCCACAGCCACTCCGGATCTTGGCTTGAGCATTTGCTCTTCAGTTGGCAATATTTCACTAATGCAGCTACCTGAAGCACACAAAGTCACACAGACCCTGTAAATTCCTTTCCAAGCCACCAAAATGCTCTCACCCCCCTCTCCTTTCTTCCCCTCCCCTTTGCTTGCTTTTAAAAATAAAACCCAATTCTGCTGACAGATGATTTTCCTGCCTCACCACAGGAAGTGGACAGGGTGAGTTCTCATATCACATGTTTAACAGAGGGCCCTGGGCACAAACTGGTATCTGTGAGACACCTGCCCTAAGCTGGGGGCCGGGTGGGCTGAGATCCTTGCCTTCCTCCAAACTGCAGAACTTAGGCTTGAAGGAGGTTCAGTTTACACCAGACCCCACAGCAGGTCCAGTGTTTGAAAGAGCTCTTGAGTAGTGAGACTGTGGAATGGAATTGGTGACCTAGACAACAGGCTCCAAGTGACGGATTGTTAAAGACATCATCTTTAACCTCTTCTCTTTTGAGTGAGAGTGAGAAAAGCAGACAGAAGCCTAAAACCATGTCTGATCTCTTTGCTGTGTTAATTTTTTTAAAAAAAGAGTCATTCTTAATGTCTTTCTACTTTCTAGTGATTACAATTCTGGAATCGTTTAATTATTTGTTTGTTTGGTTGGTTGGTTGGTTTTGTTTTTGGTTGTTGTTTTTTTTTTCGAGACAGGGTTTCTCTGTGTAGCCCTGGCTGTCCTGGAACTCACTCTGTAGACCAGGCTGGCCTCGAACTCAGAAATCCACCTGCCTCTGCCTCTCAAGTGCTTGGATTAAAGGCATGTGCCACCACTGCCCGGCTAATTGTTTTTAAAATAAGATTCAATCATTAAGCGTAAGACTTGGGGTTAAACAGAACTATTCATAGATCCAAATGAGGAGCATTTGTTTGTTTCAGCAGGTAGATTCTCACTATGTTACCAAGCTAGTAAACAAGGTTTTTGTAGGTAGCAAATTCCATGTTTTGAAAAAAAATGGATTGCTTACACTGCAGGGGAGGGTAAACCATCCACTGGACTATGAAAAGAAGTCATTAGAACCCTGATTCTTAGTTATTATCTGAAATGAGAAAGCAGAACCTATCACTGATGTTTCATAAATGGACTGTCACTGGTGTTTATTTCTCTGTGGCTATGAAGGCCAGACTGTCATGGGAGCTATCCTCTATGAAGAGGGCACGTTCCAAGCAGTGAAGGGTTAATGATAGGGGGCTTTCTGTATGTGCAGATATATTGTCTAGTTTTAGCCAAATTACCACTAGCAAAATGGATGAGAGATTTGGAAATCCTATTGAGAAGTTGTAAATTGAAGTTGGCCCTGATAACAAATGACCAGTGAAAAATGGCAGAGTTGATACTTCTGCCTCCCGTAGGAGCTTTTAGTCAGACACACTGTGAAAGCCACATTTTAAAGGATATTTAAAAGACCAGTGCCTCCGATGACAACTTAAACATGTCTGATAAGAAACCAGTCAAAAATATTCACAAATAGTTCATTGGTTGTTTGAAATAAGGGTTTTTAGGCATTATCTTTAATGGCAAACTTCACACTAAGTATATAACATCCTACAACATTTTGATGTTTATATAAAAAGATATTCAAATTGGAGTTTCATTTTCATCTAATGTTTAAATTTCCATTTTATACACATTTTTGTGAGTATATATATGATTTCCAAATGAATAAATACACACGTATTAAGAATATGTCTTCCACGCCTTTTCTTGGCAGGACCCCTTTGCAAATGAATGAGTATCATTGGCCATAGAAAGTAGAGATGTTCGATTCCAGGAAAGATCAGGTGACCTCAATTTGGAAAACAAACCCTGAGCTAACGGTAATGCTGCTAGAAAGGAGCATCTCCTAAAACCAGAAAATCAAAACCCTAGACAATAAGATGGCTTGCTTAGCATCCCAGTCTTAGTTGAGAGAGACACTGGGATACTTGTCTCAATCAAGTCGTGTTTTTCCTAAGGAGAGTTGCCTTTCTGTGTACTGACAAAGAAACAGAGAGGGAATCAGAGCAAACACTATAAATTCTAACAGAATTGAAAAATATCACAGAAGAGTCACGACCGCTATAGCAAGCAAGCTCCAGAGGCCAACCTATGCTCTCTGTACTTACAATAACTCCTGGGTAATAACCTCCCACAGTCACATTCTGGGTCCTGGTAGTTGCAGCAAGGCCCACCGTGAGAATTAACACGGACACAATCAGTAAAGTAACAGTGACATAGATGGAGTTCCGCTTCCTCCTATTGAAGGCTCCTGCAAGAATAGAGAGACATTGAAATTGCTCATTTCATCTGGGAAAAGAAGAGAAAATTTACTTGTAAGATTTTTCTTTCTACCCCCTATTGGTAACTGGGATATCTCTAGGGAGTGGAATTATGGTGAAAGAATGGAGTGTTCCGTTCTGCAGTCATTAGGTGACACTTTCCTAATTAAAAATATATATATATTGCTTCTTTGAAAATAAACAACCAGTATATAACAACAGCAAGACAATTTGTGTTTTTGACCTTCTAGAAAAGATGTGGAGTGGTTTTTAGGGCAGGTTATAAAAGCATACAATGAATGGGAAGGGTTTGTATGACGGTATTAAGTGAAAATATTGTAAAGCCAGTAGATAACTAGGAACCTTTTTACTTAGAAGCTAGAGTTATGAAATTTCATTTTTAGTGTAAATATCAGAACTGAGCCAGGTACCAGCATCTTATTTTTTTCATTTCTTTCTGACATTTGCTGCCTCGTGCATAAACTTAAAAATGGTGCTTTGGCCAGATATGTTACATAACAAATGTACATAATAAAGTAAATGATTGAAGGCTATTAGTCCACAAAGATTTGTATCAGGGGAAGTAGACTAGAAAGATATAACTTACACACATTTATGCTTATGTGACGATGACATATATATAAATGGCAAGAAGCCTCTGCTCCCACTCAGGGCTTATCAGACATGATCGCACCAAGCAATTTTTATTTTCCAAACCAAGCTTATTAAGTCAGAAAAAAATGGTATCTAGGCTCACTTTTCAATTTACAATTTTTAAAGAACCAAGCACTGCTGTACACTAGGAACTTACTCTATGTAGGCATTTTGTTTTCTAGCACAAGCAAGGGGTCCTCCACAGGAAATACAATGGGAGAATTAACCACTTAGGAGTTCTCAGGGGAAAAAAATGGGCAAGGATCCAGATCCCTTGAAGCCACAAGGAGGATAGGAACAAAGAAGCAGTAGGTAGCTGTATGATATATGCTTTAAATATCGTGAATGGGACTAAAGAGAACCTTTGGTTCTGCCTGTTCATTAAGACTTAGCCCTCTGAGAGGCCTCACTGCACCCTCTGCAAGCTGTGGAGCAGAGAAGCTGACCAGACTACACTACTGTGGGGTGACAGGGATGGAAAGAAAAGAGGAGGGGAGAGGCCCGGAGGCATGTTGGTAGTGAGAACTTAGGAGGAGCAGGGCTATGGCTGTTCTCACGGCCCCCTGCAGAAACCTCTTTCCATATAGAAGAACAGTGTCAAAAATGCCACCCTGGCTTTCCCAGTGTAATCTTTGCTGAAGGCTCTGGGTGGGGTGGGGTGGTGGAAGGGGCTATCGGCCTCCCCTGACGTCATCCTTGAAACCAAGACATGTGACTCATCAGGTACAAGTCTAATAGAATACTATTCTAAGACTGTTTTACACCAAAATGTAAAAGCAATTTGAGCAGGTACAGGCCCCTATCAAACATTACAGTTCCTGTCTCACCCTAGGAGGGGAGTTGCAAATGAGTCTGCTCTGCAGTGAGCTAGGAAACCATCTCCCACGCAGAAAGACAGGAAGGTCCTTGGACACCTATGACATCAGGGTCCTTTGTTTGTGGTGGCTATCGGGGGTGCATGATTGCTGGTGAACTAATGAGCAAAGGCCAGCAATTTGGACTGCCTAGTTCTGGGAAGGGGAGAGAGGAAGGGTAAGGTTAGGATGGACAGGATTTATTGCTTTCATCTACCTGCAGGTTCCTTATCCATCTTGTTACCTTCAGAGCACCCAAGGGAGTCTGTAAACCAGGGTTCTTAATTCCATCTCATGATAGCTACTTGGTGAGTCTTCCAGTTGTTTTCACAGTGTGTTCTAACATCAATTTACCAACACAGCCTCCCATTCTTTTCTTGCCTTCCTGTTTGCCATGCATACAGGAGCTCAAGCCTCTCTCACCCTTGAATACACCAAGACCTGGCTCACATAGAGACTGTAACCTTACAGACTAAACTGGAGGAGCACGAATGTGAGCGTGATCTTTCTAATTTATTGCCTCACCGACCTGCTCATTCCTACCCACTGACCTTTAATCTTGTCCACAGCCCTTGAGTCTTCTTTGCAAATATCACTCTAACTCTTAAAAGCACAGGAGCCAGGTCAGAAAAGTGACTCAGCAAACCACATAGTGTCATTTGAAAATCTTCCCCCCCCCCATTTGCTTTAGAATCTGGAATGAAATTCAGTCTGTTGAAAAACCAAAAGATCCTACCACCCTACAGGGGGCTTGTCTCCAGATAAGATTTGTTTTGGATCAAACTGCTAAGAAAACTCGTACTGCACTAGATAAGCTATCTACCCTCTATTCTGCCACTCACCCTTTCTTTTATATTACAAAGAACTTAATTGCATAACGTCAAAAGCTTTTAATTGCACTTGGAGAGTTGACTATTTAAAAGAATTCTTGGGTAAATTATTTTTGAAATGAAGAGACACCCCTCTTTTGCCTGTGGTTCCGATTTGATTTAATAAAGTCCATTTCTACTTGAAATAAGGTATACCTTAAAGTACTCTACGGGGCGGCCAGGAAACCTAAAATTGCATGGACTCATGCCATTTACCTGCTTGTTGAAGGCAGGAGAACCCTGTTCTTATTAAGGTACAATCTGGGACTAGCCTCAGATGATGATTCTGTGAGCACAGAACCATCTTATTTAGGTTTTATTTAATAGACTAATTTTTTTTTAAATAAAAAAGCTCAGATACCATGAGATATGCAAAAACACCCTCAAGAGCTGGGACACAGTGCCTTTTGCTGTTTCAGAGACACAGCAAAGAAGTAGCTGATGGTTATTGAAAAAAACAAACAAGTGGCAACATCTCATAACTGATTTCCCTATAGTGGAAAGAGTCTGTAGGAGGAATTGTGCAAATGAATTTGCCTATGTTTGTAGAATTAAGTTTTTGAAATAGAGTACACTCTGAGGGCTCCCCAGAACTGAAAACTCTGTGGTGAATGTGTTAAAACCACAAGAGCTTCACTAGCCTGCCTATGTGGTACCTAGTATTTAAACTACTATTGCAAGCAATAGCAGTGAGAGTCCAAAATCTCATCATTGGCACTGCCTGCTCCCCTCAGCAGCCTCTCTGCAGAACTACTGCAGCCCTTCTTCTCGGCAGTGCCCCACCTCCATGCCAGATACCAGGGGAGGTCTGTGATGGAGTTCTGGAGGCACGCTTCACCCTTCCAGATAGGATCATCTTGCCTCTCTTCTAGTCCCTCTAATCAAAACCCTCATCTATATTTGAATCAGAATTCCTCTCTTCTTTTGAAGCAAGCTCAAAACTTCCTCCATCCCAAAGTTTCTCTTAATCAAGCTCCCGCTGCTGTAACCTTGGTTTCTAATGGCCTAGATGCCTTACTCAATAAGTATAGAAACTGTGACAGCAGGTTCCTTCCACAACCCATATGATGTCCACCAGTTCCAGGACTGCATATCTGACAAGAGCCAAGATGGGAGTTGGTATAAGATAGGATGCGGCCTCTGCACACTTGTGCTTTACCTTGTACGTATTTCTTGCTAGCCCCCTCCTAAAAAAGAGTGTAATGTTTATTGGGATGTAGCAAAGATGCTCAGAACGCTGCAGTGCTGGTGATGTGTTAATTCTCAGGCTTGAATGTTTGAATGGATTTGGATTCGCTTACCTGAGTCAGCTTTGTCGCAGAGTGGATCTCAGGAAGTCCCAGCTTTGAGCATCCCTGGAAACAGGTGGCTGCCCACACAAGAACCTTAATGCTCTGCCAGTCTCCCTAACGTCTACAGAAAGGTGCTGAAATCTACTACCTTCACCTTTTTAGTAAATTATTCAGGACATGGATATATATATATAAAAAAAAATGGCTCAGTAAATTACAAATGGGTTGTTGGAAGTGAAGATTCCCTGATGTAGTAGAGGTGCATCAGCGCTTGGGGGCGCTATTGCCAAAGTGGAGGAGGGGGTTGCTGGGAGCTGATGGGGGTGCGCAGGAGTCAAATTACTATCTTCACAATTCCCAAATGTCTGCTTTCTTCAGAGCCTTGAACTAACAGCTGATCCCGAGGCAGCCCGCAAAAGTAGCGCAGGCACTTTGGTGAGGGTGAGGGTGTGTGTGTGTGTGTGTGTGTGTGTGTGTGTGTGTGTTACATTTTATTTGGGGGGCTGCAGCTGTGTCTTGCCTGTAAAAGCAATCACCTCAGAAATGCTGCCCTTGGAGGCAGAAACACTAACCCAGAGCTTAGTTAAGTGGAAGGATCCTAGATGCTAGATGCTGATTCAGGCCTAGACTGTGGGACCAGAGCCAGGGAACTCCGGGGAGACTCCCCTTGTCCAAACTGTGGGAACCTAGAATTATCACTCTACTCAAGAATTTTCTACTGACTTCGGCCTGTGGATTCTTTACCAAACGCTATTCGTGATGATTGTTTCTTGTCTATATGAGATCTACGAGCCCCTTCCCTGCAATGCCGAACTCAGCTTCTTGTTGCGCAGACCTTTAAAAAATGCAAGACAGGCTGGGGGCCCTGGGAATACAAGACAGAACTCTCTTCATCTTGTTCTGAAACCCACAGAGCAGTGTCAAGTAGCAAGCTTTTCAGCCCTGGGCCTCCAATTTGCTCAGTCCCCTTAGCGACAGGGTTCTGGGTGGGGAGGGTTGGTTTGCAGGTGGTTGTTGCACGCAGCTGGAATGGGCTCTGCAGAACCCTCGCCCTCTTGGGCCCAGCTCTTTCACGCTGTAGCTAGATGTCTGGGAGCCTGGGCTGTGGTAGCGCCACAGCTGGCCAAGGCAAGGAGTGCGTTTGGAGTTCTGTGTGCCTGTGTATGCGTGGGGTGGGGTGGGGGGCGGGGAGGGTACTGGAAAGTCTGGTACTGCTGGGTTCTGGATTTGGACCCCAGACCTTGGCCTCATTTTGCATCTGGTTCCAAATAACTAGGACGTTAAAAATGAAAAGCGCAGGGCTTCTACTGATAAGCCTTCCACCATCCAGATGATAACACTTTCGGGGGGGCCTTGAACGAAATTTGTTGCGACCGAGTCTTTTGCAGGCAGCAGAGAGCTCTCTGGACTCAATCTTCTTCTCGCCCCTCCCCTGTGGATGTTCCAGCAAATTCATCGGAGAAGAGCTCAGAAGACTGAATGGCAGAGATTCGGGACAGAGGAGTTTTGCAGAATGTGAGGTATGATAGAAAAAACGAATTGGACTTCATTAAAGTGAATCCAAGGCAAATTTTAAGTTTAGGTGGAATTATGGCTCGGCTCCCGCTTACCCAAGGCTCCTAATTAATTTCTTCTCCCAGCGAAGACTTAGGAAGGTGCCTAACAGCGAAAGGCAACTGTTTTTGTTTTTGTTTTATTTCTTAAAATTCGTTTGTAGTTACTGAAAAGCACCCTCGAGGGGCCTCCAAGTTGGTGCAAGATGGTAGCAGTCCCTTAGTTTTTAGGAAGGTATTGAAAGGTGCCCCTCCCCCTTCATTCCGCTGAAGAGGAAAGCGCGACTTCAGAAGATGCGCGGGCTTGCGCTGGATCTTATTTTTCTGGTGCTCTCAAGACACCCCCCCCCCACACACACACATTCTGTGCATTTGGAGCAGAATGGGAATCAAATTCAAGGACTGATCTTTCTGCTGCGTATGTCCAGGCTGAGCTGTCCTGAGTGATTTCCCAGGAATTCCCTTTCTCCTTACCCCACCCCCATTCCCTTAGGTAGCACACCCCCCAGACCCCCGGTCTGTGAAATGTAAATCAGCTCCCCGACCACTGCAGGTCTGAATTTCAAGATATCACCTAGAGTGTGTGTGGGGGGGGGGGGAGAGATAAGACTCTGCTTCTTCTAATTATTAGTCTTGATCTTAGAAGTGATGTGGACTTTGCAAAGAAGGAGCGTCGAATCGAAAGCAAAGGCACGGGTTGAAGGAAGTGTTTTGATGCCCAGACAGCTGAGATTTACCACAGGCTGCAAGTCTGTACACACACACACACACACACACACACACACACACACACGTACGCACGCACATACTCGCACTCTGGGCTAGGTGTAAGGATACTCCAACCTTACCTTGGCGCTCTAATCTCAAGCGCGTCACACTTGTCACAGCTGGGCCGCTCCCTTGGGGCTCTGGTCTATCTCCCAAATATTCAAGTTTGTGGAACCCCCATCCGGGTTGCCCTCTCTCTGGCACTTGGGCAGCCAGGAGCTGGCTGTCCTGAGGACAACGCACTTACCCCTTTACTGCTGCCTCCCGGAGGACAGGACTTACCCATGGAATCGGGAAGGGACATGTCGCTGGACCGCTGCTGAGTCAGGGACTGATGCATGGTGAAAGCTGTCCAGTTGCCCCTGTCCCCGAAGCTGCTTCAAGAGCCCCTGGCTCAGGGCGCCCCGCAGAGCATCCTACTCTGCCGCTGTCTCTCTTGGTCTTCCCGAGCTCTGAGAGGGACTGACTGCCTCGGGTTGAGAGCTGCAGCCCAAGTGCCGCCTCCCCCTCCCTCCCCCTCTTCTCCCTCCCTCCCTCCTCTTCTGCCTCCCTCTGCTCCGGGAGGCAGCAGCATTGGCGTCCGTGCAGCAGCGTGCGCTTGCGCAAGACCCCCCCTTTCTTCCTCCCCCTCGGCCTCCCCATCCTAGTTATCCACCTCCCGGCCTCCCAAGCCAGACAGGGAGCCGGTTTTGCCCCTTGGGGCCAAAGCTGCGCAGAGAGAAAAAAGAGGCTTCAGCCTGGGGCCAAGGGGCCTTCTCTGCAGTTCGAACCAGAGGGTCTTGGGCAATCCTCTTTTCTTTTACAAGATTCATAAGTGGGGAGAGGGACAGAGTTAGAGGTTCAGAGCTGAAGAATGCACGCAGGCAGACAGGCAGGCAGGCAGACAGACAGACAGACAGACAGACACACACACACACACACACACACACTTGTGCAGGTCTGATCCTACGGGCTTCCAGAATAACATAATGGAGCTGGAGACAATCCAGAGAAGGGCCACTCTATAATCAAAAGGATGGTGGTGGTTGGAGAGGGGACAGAATGCCTTATGAAGATAGATTAAACCAATGTGCACTCTTTAGTCTAGAACGATGAAGGCTGGGAAGGGATGTGACCAGAGTGTATAAAATTATGCAGTTAGAGACAGGGAACACAGCCTTACTCATCACAACTGATAATTCGAGAACCAACAGCCCCTAAGAGCTGTAAGGAGGTTCAGCTAAAGAAAACACGACACTATATCAGTACCCCAGTTTGTATTTTTATTTAAGGAGATTTTATATCAAGGTAGTCCTTTTAGACCATAGCAGCTGTGTGAGGGAGAAAGAGGAATGATCCATAAACCCATTTTGTAGATGAAGAAACCGAATACCAGTTGAAAATCTCCTTGCCTTTGCAGCTACTAAATTACAGAGGTGAGATGCAAACCTGGATCTGTGCTCTTACTAAAGAAGTAGCCTCTATGCCCCTGACCCCACAACTCATATTTTAGCCTTTAAGGGCTGAGCCATCTCTCCAGCCCTGCTTCTACAGCTCAATCCAAGCTAAGTGTAAAATTCTCCAGACAGGCTGGGGAGATGGGTCAATATCCAAAGCCTGAGGTCTGAGTCCCATTCTCCAGCACCCAAGCAAAAAATCAGGTGCAACAGTACTTGTCTGTTATCCCAGTCTTGGGGAGGCAAAGACAGGAGGATTCCCCGGAGGGTTGGCTGGCCAGTTCTAGGTCCAAAGTGAGATGCTGTCTCAAAAAATAAGTCGGAGAGAGTTATTAAGGACAACCCCTGACGTCTACCCTTCACCTCCATACACACACACACATGTTCACATGCACACGCGTGCACGAACACACACACACACACACACACACACACACACACACACACGCTCCTAACTTGACCATGAACCGGTGAAGGAAAGTAGGAAAGTACTGGGTTCCTCCCAGATCTGCCTTGCTAATCTGCTATGAGACATTGCTTCCTTACCCAGGAAATGTAACCAAAGGCCCTTGCCCTTTTTCACCTTCCAAAGGAAGAAAAGATTCTTCCTGAAGTAAAAGGAAGGCTTTTGTAAAGAACTTGGATACCCCAGGGGCCAGATTGAATGCTTTGTCACGTATTATTAGCAGTCCTACACTACAGACGTGGTCTAAAGATCTGTGGCACATGTCCTAGATAGAGACAAGATGGCCACTCTCATAAAGATGTGTGTCTTAATCAAGCTTGGTGTGCAGGTCATTCTCCAGGAGCTGCACAAAGGCCAAAGGAAAACTTGTATATCTGCTGTTGAAAAGATAGTCTTTCAGCCTTGTTTGTTTAGGCTTTCCTTCTACCATTCTGAATATCTCATATCTAATGTGAAGAACTCCTGTGAACAGCACTGATTTCTCAGGAGTGCTTCATAATTAGCTTATTTCGCTTCTGTGAAAGTAGCCTTGAGGAAAAGAAGGTTTTATACAGGCTAGAGAAAAATGTTTACCCCCACCCTCTTTAGCTATGCATGGCTCTCCTATAGCAACTGTACAGCTAGAGAGCTCAAATATGCCAAATACAAACTTGTTACTGTAGCATGCTGCTTTAAGTGGACTCAACTAAGCTTTTTCATTTTAGAAAGAAATGCACTACCCATCCAGTGAAGCAGAGAGCATATGGTATTGGACCTTTATGAAAAGAACCACAAACCAGTAAGGACTCCTTAATGAAGGGAGGGAAAATCTTGCCTTCTGTAGTATCTGTGAAAATTGAACATCATTTCTAAAAGTGCTAGAGGAGCTAGCTGTTTAAAAGACTTACATGCTGTATGTGTCTTCCATACTGTCTCTGGGAGGGGGGTCTTTTGGGACTTGGAACACAGCAAACACTTGGTCAAGTTCAAAATGACTGAGATGAGCAGCATAGACAGCCCCAGTGACTGTGGTGAGGCACAGAGTAGTAGCAGCCTTCTGCCCCAAAATTGTGTTCTTGTTTGGATCTGGAAGAGGAGACTTTAATGAGAACTGGTGGGGTCAGGAGGCATGGAGAGGGACTTCCTTCAGCTCCCTAAGCTTCTTTTCATCCAAAGAAAGTTTATCTGAATTCAGAATGAGCTGGACAACTAAAAAGCAAAGGAGCATTTTTCATGTCGTTCATTCCGATTTTCTTCCTGTCAAAACATGTACAGATTTTATGCATAAATAGACTCTTAACAAATTTTACCAATAGTCAAACCATCTAGATGAAGGAACAGGTATTTCATGCAAATGGAGGCTACTGTAAAATTTCTCTGTTAGCTTCTGATTTAAAAAAAAAGAAATTATTAAAGTAGCTTAAAATAAATCCTTTTCATTGCATGCTTAATCAGGCATACAGTGCTGCCCTGGGTTGCAAACTATTTTACAGCATCAGGAAACTTTGCCAATGGATCTGCAGCCTAATTCTCTCTATCTTCTTGAAGCCAATAATGAAGACTCTTCCCAGAAGCCTTCAGACTAGAAAAATGCCAGATGGCGCTCTGTCTCTAATACATTCACCCTGGGAATACTCAGAACAATCACCTCCTTATTTTGATGATCAATTTGACTTAGTTAAATTACTGTAGTACCTTCCAGATTCCAAATTCAGGACTGTGTCTATACACACACACACACACACACACAGACACACAATGTATGTATATTTAAAGTGGTGGTCATATTCATATCAAAAACATAATGTACACATATTTATACATATATGCATATGCATATGAACATCTAAACCATTATCTCTACACACTGATCATTACCACCTACTTTTCAGCTTTCCGATTTCTGTTGACTGAAGACACAGAAGAGCTTCAAGAAAACAGAGCACCTCAGAGTTCACATATTCCTAATTAAGGTTAGGCATTGTATCTACCGGACTACTTTAGGTCAATGACTAGTGCTCAGTGTCTACATCACAAAATGAGTCTTCCTCAAGAGACCCAGAATTCAAAGTTTTATTTTCATCCATGAAACTTGAATGGTTCCCATTGTCAGTTGGCCATTTTCTTTGTGTACCAGGGAAATAACTATAGCACCAGGGAACAACAATGGCAGTTGTCTTTGCTTTGTTGTTGTTTTCTATTTTATGATGTTCTTTGATTATCAGACACCATTTTCCAATAGCAGTAAGAAATTTATCATAATGTGACATTTAAGTGGATGGGCCATCATTTACCTACCACTCTACTGCTACTAAACATTTTACAATTTTCCAATTTTCAAACTTGAACTGAATCTTGCATCTTTTTTTAAAGCAGAGGCTACAGCTCTACAGTGGAATTATTAATTCAGGAGTTCCAAACTGTATACTGTTAAATGAATTTTCATCCCCATACATAAAATGCAAATGCTGATACATTTTCTCCTCGTCTCCCTCTCCCTCTCCCCCCCCCCCACGCACACACCAACCAGAATACCAGATAAAGCTTTCCAATATGGATGCCCTTTCTCAGTTCCTCTCCAAGAAGTTACCAGTACTCTGATGTTTATCTTCAAGCCCATATACTTTTTTGTTTATTTTGGCAAGTATATTTTAATTACATTTCCCTTCCCTTTCCTCCCTCTAAAGCCTCCTATATACCCCTCCTCTATCTTCTCCAAAGTTATGGCTTTTCTTACTATTGCATGAATATATGCATTTGTTTAAACATATATATTTCTAAATATGACCTATCAAGTCCATATAACCTTACTTATATGTATGTTTTCTGAGCTGTCCGTTTGGCACAGGATAGTTAATTGGTGCTGTTGTCCCTTGGGAGGACCACCTCTTCTGCTCTCAACTTTCATCAGTTGCCTGTAGTTCTTTGTGTAGGATTGAGGACTCCTGAAGCCCAAATTCCTTTAAGGTTTTTAGTATGTATCATCAGATTGTCTTCCAAAACACTGGTAGGAAAGAAAAGAAAGTGTCTCGGTTCCCATACCCTTTGGATTTGCCATAGAAAAGGAGTTACTTAGCTGAAGATACACCAAGATAAAGTCATCAATATACAGAGAGAATCAGGAAGCTGAATTGGGGTTCCACTGAGAAAAGGGCATCCACTAGGCACCACAGATATAGAATACAGAGGCTGAAATCAGTCCCAACAGACAAAAGGCATGGTCACAGCCCGTACATATCTTAGAATCCCCCAACTACTCACACGTTTTCATCATTGCATTCTTTTCATTTTAAAAAATCTTTTATGTGTTTGGTGTTTTGCCCAAGTATATGTCTGTGTGTGCCTGGTTCCCACAGAAGGCAGAAAAGGATGTCAGATTCCCTAGGACTGGAGTTAAAGTCACTTATGAGCCACCATGTGAGTGCTGGAACTTGAACCCAGGTCTTCTTGTTGTAGTCTCTTTTGATCTCCTTTGCACAGACCTAGTCTTTACACATTGCTTTCCATTTTTCTACACTAATCACTTAGCCATATCTGGTATGGAGCTGGCATTTAAATACTGGTTGAATATATATATATATGGTTATGTTGTAAAATTTTCCTTAGCTGCTGAGTCACACAGTAGCATATTACTAGTTCCCCACAATTCTGTTGTACAATAAAAATAAGGGTCTATAGGTTGGTTTTCATTTTTTCCAGAATTTTTCTCTGAATATTTTTACTTTTGCTCATCAATTTTGAGAATTAAATGCCCCCATTTAAAATTAAACTTTTGAAATAATGAAACAGTAAATCTTTTACTAACCATTAAGATATATTTAATAGGTCACAAATGTCTTACATCAAAATCTATCTTCAACAAACCAAACTGAACAAGAGTTCATTCTTAGGTCATAAGACTTCCTCCAACTTTATGATACATATTGAGTTGGTACAGGAAGGGAGTAGAAATTCTGTCTCTATTTTCATCACTGATGTGTGGTAACAAGCATCAAGAGAGTTCTGTGAAAATGAAAAGAACAAAAACATTTTTATTTCAAATGACTTTGTTTGGAAATATTAACAGAACATCACAATGATATAAGGATACATACTTCTACTGAATTCTGGATAGGAATGTTCTGAAGAATGAGCAATCTGTTTCCTACTACAGGAAGGAGATGGTTTCTTTTTAAGGTCAAAGCATTTGTTTTCCCACAGAATTTCACGTCTCCCTAATGTGAAGGCACAAAAGTGCAACAGAGAACAATAATGCACAAGACAATGGATACACTGAGAACACTATGATACTAAAACAGCTAGACAATGCTTGCATTTTAGAATACATACTTAAGTTTTAGAATTAATGCAACAGATTCTAATAATTTTTTAAAGACCATAATCAGGGTGAGATCAGTCGAGGAGTAAAATATTTTGTAGGGTAAATATTTATTAAAGAAAATAACCATGCTGAAAACTTCGCCATGCTTATTACTCTTTCATTGGGAAACAGGGAAGGTGTTGGAGGCAGGGATTTAAGCCCATGGGAACATTCAGAGGTATATCGTCATTTAAATGCTCTGGTTTGCCTGATGGCCGCTGGCAGCTGATGAGATTAGTACATACAATAGAATTCAGTTAAGGCATAGCTGCCCTGTTTCCTTCCTCTAATTAATTACTGAGCTCAGTACATCCTTTTCCTTTTTTTCTTAAAAAAAAAAAATCATTAAACACCTAATTACATGTGCATTGTCACAGGCAGGGGTGTGTGTGTCCAACCGCTTCTTTCAGGTTTAGCCTGGAGAGGATTTCTGTGTTCAGTAGTTTCTGGGAATCAATAGATCTGCTACCAGTGAAAACTGCTCCACAGAACCTTTAAAAATGTTTACACTCTGTGACCCAGTAATTCCACTTCTGGGAATCTGTACAAGGAAAGAGAAGTCTGGACTAAGATTTATGTGGAAGGACAGCAATAGCAATGTTATTTACAGCCTAAAAATTGTAGGGGAAAAATGCTCAAAATTAGGAGAATGATTAAAGAGATGATGTCATAGCCACATAATAAATTTGGAATACACCTAGTAAAAATTGTATCTTTAAATATTTAAGAACCTATAAATATATAACAATAAGTGAAGGAGTAGGGCTAATATCTACATGTATACTTTGATCCCAGTTTTGTTTAAAATTTCATACATATGCAAACAAAATGACTCAAAGGACATTTGAAACATTAATTATACCTTAGTAGGAAAATGGCAAATTATTCTATACTTTCCTATATTTTTCAAATATATTTTAAAAATTTCCCTACTAAAATTAGTGTCAGACAACCAATTCCGTTCAATAAACAAATTAAATAAATGGGTGGGTGTTAATTATATTCTCAGCCCTGTAGGGTATGCCTGAAGTCAATCAGGATGTACTGTACTATTTCATTCTCTCTCTCTCTCTCTCTCTCTCTCTCTCTCTCTCTCTCTCTGTCTCTCGCTCACACACACACACACACACACACACACACACACACACACACCTATTTCAGTCTTGTTTGCCTTTGTAAAAGTTTCAGAAAATGTGACACCTCTTTCAAGGGAATTTGTAGTTCTCATTGGTGTGATTAATGCTTGTTGATGCTGGCAGGTGGGCAAGTACTTATCCTGGTACTGCTGTTTATGCCCCTGAAAGTACACCAGTAGAGGGCTGTCTACTCTGTTGATTGCTGGGAAGGAACAGTTTGGTAGAAAACTGGCCTATCTGGGAAGATAAAAGGAACTTTGTGCAGACACTTGGGGAAAGGGGACAGAAATTTGGGGAAAGACATAATCTAGAGAGTGATACAGGCAGCAACTATGTTTGCTAGCGAGGATTTTCCTAAGACTGTGTTTTAGTGTATTACTGTTTAAAGGGAATAGAACTGAACTTATAAGGAATCTTACTGCAGGTGAAATGCACCAAAACTCACACCTGTCTGTCTTCCATCTCTGTCAGGAACTCAGAATCTTTTTATACCAAGGAGGGACTGTTCAGTAAAGGCTATCTTCCTTTAACAAAAACTCCTAAACAAGAGAAGTAAAAATATACAGGGAAATCTCAAATCAAACAAAAATTGCATCAAAACATGAGTCTCCCCTTCCCCCAATTCACTCTCCAAAGGTAGCCTCTATTGAAAGTCCAATGTTACTACTTTTTCTCTGCATATACAATAAGCACATGAGTACACACATATTTGTAATAATGAACAAAATTGAACCATACTGTAAACATTATTCTGTAACATACTTAAAGAAACCCAGCACTTTTAATGAATCTATTTTCTATGTTACTATATATAAATTTACCTCATTTTTAAAACTGCTGCATATTATTCCATAGGGTTTTAGTTTTTTTTAAAAAAAAATAACATCCATGATTGGGTATTTAATTTAGTTTCAGTTTTTTTATATATATATACCTATAAGCAATGTGGTGAACATGCCTGTGTACACACCACAGAATCAATTTAAGATAAGATCTTCCTTCCATCAGATATGCATTACCTAACCATTTGCAATTAGTTTCCTGGGCTCTGGAGAACAGTTTTTAATGGGTATGCCAAATGTTCTGTAGAATCCCAAATAGTCCAAGGCATCCTTTCCAATTAAGTTGCAGTCTACTACACACTGCATTTTAAATTACATTGTGCTTTAAGGACACGGAGCTGTCTTACATTATTGATACTGTTATAATGTCCTATCATGATATTAATATCCTGAACTTGAATGAGCACTGTCTGAAGAGTGTGGGCAGCCAGAAGCTACTGGTACCTATGAGGAAGGGCAGCCCAACCCAAGGTAGCAAAAATATAGATGCGTAGTTGTTGCTCCTCCAATCATACCTAGCATCTCTCCAGCATCTAGCATAAGGCCCTATTTCAGATAAGGCATTTATCTGCCACCTATTGTTTGACAGGAAAAAAGGGGAGAAGCACCTATATGAACATCTGAACTGCTGCTTTCTGCTATTTCCCACCCTATCTGCCTCCCCTTACCCAAACTGAAACAATCACTCATTGTTTCAAACATGCTCTCTGGCTGTCTACAAGCCTTTATCTTGATATCCTTCTCGGAGATGAACTCTTTAGCCACTGTGTGAGACCTCCATTAAAACTTATTCCTTTTAGAATGTCTATCTACTAATATTCATTTGTGTTGGCATGGCTAAGTATGCTTAAATCTTGGGGTCAGAAGACCACTTTCCATCTGCAGGCATTTGGCCACATTAGCAAATTTCTCTGAATCTGTTTTAATGCCTGTGAAATGGGAACCATGCAGATCTCTGTTTTCAGTATTTCATAAAATCTTTTCTCACGAGGTTAATATAAAGATGAAACTACATTGGGTGCAAGTAAAGCTCTTTGATTATATGATGTAAATATCCCTTATGAATTGCTTGCTCCAGATAAGCTAGTTTCCTCTCCCATTATTTCAGTTGGGTTTCTGGATAACAGCACAAGAGGAGACTTCTTAGTACAGGGAAAAAAAACCACCACCACCAACAACAAAAATCAGAGTAGAACCACATTAAAATGGAGAAACCTTTCCAGACCTTCAAACACACATATGTGCAAGATGACATTATCATCAGGAAAGAACTGACCTGAGATCCCTAAGTTGAATTGTTAGAAAGATCTCTGTTAGTCTTTAGTCTCACCAAAGGACAGGAAAGTTGGTAGGAAGGGGGTAGAATAGCATAGATTTCCATGGGTTGGCCCAAGGCTCTGTCTTCCCTGGGGAGATGTGTTCTAGCAACTGTTTGGTGTATTTTTAAAGGTCAGAGAGGCTTTGGCTCTATAGGATGGAGTGGCTGTGACACCTGATTAATGTCTGTGCAGTACTTTCCAGAATGAAATTTAATCAGCAGAATGATTGCAGCAAGCAGCTGCCTGGAGGAAAATGATCCTGTTCTAATGGTGCCCTGTTTGATGTGTTGGCATTGTAGTAGGGCACGTACATTATTAGTTCAACCCAAGGGGCCCTAACGAGGACACTAGATCAACTAGTGGGGAAATCCAGCAAATACCATTGGTCTTTCCATGGCTCTGCATAAGGTCATCACGGTCAGACTGTCAGTTTCTCCTCACTCCAAGGAGCTTTGCTATCAGCCTTCTTGCCACCCCTGGGGTCCTCCTTGTCAGCTCTTTTTACCTACCTCCTATCATTACCCATTCCCAGTGTGTCCCCAGACCCATCATATTCAGCACCTCCCTCACACTGCAGCTCCAAGGCTTTCACTGACAGCTTCCTCATGACACACTTGCGCATACACACAAATGCATCGCCCTCCCCTCCCCTCACAGATATTCTCAAGGTTTAAATGAAACAAAAAATGGCCTCACCTCACAGAAAATGATGGGAATGTTCAGGTCTAATCAACCCTTCTTGTCCTGTTTTCCCATCAGAAGCACAGAGGTGATTACACTGACTTGCAACAATTCTGTGCTCTGTATTATACTCTACAATATGTAGGAAATTCAGCACTGGCTTATGTGCCTGACATATCCTAGCACTCAAATGGTATACTCTGCATGCAAGCTGATTACATGGGGGGCATTCCTTGCCAGGATGTGTGGATCTGTGGCATGAGATATTTTTCCTAATAAAAGAGATAATATACTTGATCTAGTCACAATTTCTTTGCTGGACTGTGTTATCCTGGTTGGGCTTTTGTTTTTCATTGAACCTCAGAGCATCCCCAGAATCACAAGTGTGCGATTCAGAATAAGTGCAATACTTGAAACTGTGAAGCCCACAGTCCACAGTAGGAAGAGAGCTTTGAAGGGCCAAAGTGAATAGAATCATAGCTTTATCTAACATCAAAGGATGAACAGTCTATTGTCTTGTGGGTCATTGAGACTACTTCAGGATTCGTACACATCTCTTGAGGGCCCAGTGTCTGAAATAAATGCGGAATCCAGGAAAAACAGAAGCTAGATTAGTGTTCCTAGCCATATCAACTTGTGTTTGTGGGTAGAGGGAGGCTATAGAGATGAAATAGGAAGGACTGAAATGTGAAGAAATGTTAGTCATAGTAAAAGGAGTATAGAACAGATCCTAGTTAAAAGACATTGCAAATAACATGGAACAGACCCACAAGTGAGCACTTGATATTTTCCAAGGACTAGAAATAAGGAAAATGCAAGTCCAGTTACCCAGGAGTATACAGACAAAAGAATGCAAGACAAAGTTTTGAAACATTATATCAGTAGGGGTTAATAGCACATGTCTGTAATTCTAGCACCTGGAAGACACAAAGCAGGAGGATCAAGGTTGGAGGCTAGTCTGAGCTGCATGGCAAGACTCTGTTTCAATTTTTTTCAATACAAACACTTAAGGATGTTGATAAAGGTATGTTCTGACTACTGAGAGAGGACTAAGAAGAGGTCCATAGGCTGGAGGTACAGAGGAAGTATCACATGACTTAATTATTAAAATATTTATTCATTCTTGAAGCATGTAGTCAGGGACTAGTTCTGTTCTTTATTGTATGCCTAAAGCTGAGGAGACTACCAGGAATATTTATAGAAACTCAATAAATGCTCATTGAACTAATGAATACATGCATATGTGCCAATCCACATATTGAGATACATGAGGAAGCACTTGAGATACATGAGGAAGAGTGTATAGTTTTACGTCAAGGCTATATGGTTTAATGGTTGAAGAGATGTCTCAGTGGATAATAACACTTACTATGCCATCATGAGAACCCCAACTCAGATCCCAGTACTGACATAACTCTGACTTCAAGAAACCCAATCTAATTCTCTTTTCTGGCCTTCAGGCCTATACATGTACACACACACACACACACACACACACCAATCAATCTTTAAAAAGATGAACAGGTTTAGATAGCTCGGATTATTTCTTTCCTTTTTGATCTACTAATATGTAATTGTATCAAAGTAGGCTATTGAGATCTTCAACAGCTATTCAATCGCTCTTTTCCCTTCATGGTTCTAGCTGAGGCAGTAGCTATGAGACATAACAACCAGGAGATCCTAGTAGTGTAGAATTCTGGTGTAGTTTTATGTGTGCATTTATTACTGTTATAGATTCTGAATTACTGACCATTTTAAACTATGAAATGTACCCCTTGTATCAGTTAACATTTTTTTAATCTTAAAGTCCACTTTGGAGTGTATCTGCTTCAACTCTCCTTTAGTTAGATTGCATGGTCTACTTTGATCTCTTTTTATTGTAACATAATTCTGTTGTCTTACTCTAAATCCTTGTCTCTTGCAAATAGCACATAGTTGGATCATTTTAAAATGTGTTAATAAAATTTGTTCTTTGATGATATCATACAGGTATATAATATATTCTAATTACTCTCACCCCATCCTCTCTTATCTGTTTCCCATGCCTGTCAATCCCTCCCTCTTATCTATAACTCCATTCACCACATTTTTTTTAATTGACAGGGCCAGCCATGTGTAGACACAGTACAGGTAACTGAAGCTACTGTGAACTCACCATTGCCCAGTTGGCTTTCCACATTCCTTCACACTATCTTCTGAAACTTACATTCTTTCTGCCTCTTCTTCCATGCTGTTCCCTGAGTCTCACAGGGGCTGTTATAGATGTCTTATTTATGGCTAAAAACTCGGAACTCTGTGAAGCTGTGAGTTTATGAATTCACTATTTTCTGCAAAGAGAAACTTTTTTGATCAAGGCTGAGAGCAGAGTTCATCTATGGGTATAAGATGTAGGTATCTAGAAGGCAGTTTGTTGCTATGTCAATTAAACGAAACAATAGTAAGTTCTCCATTGGGGCCTAAGACTTCCAGCTATGTGTTTTTGTCTGGGTTACAGCACATGGATTCTTTCCTGTGGAGTAGGCCTCAACTAATTATCACCGTAATAGCTGAGGCACAAGTAGACAATTCTTGCCTACACTGCTGTTACTGATGTTTGTAGGGTTCACACCCGAATAAGATCATTTGGATCATTTTTTAACAGACATGTTTCTTTCATAGTTAAAGTATGCTAACTTAAAAAGACATTAATTAATAAAATAAAAAAACACAAGGACAAAGAGGGAAGGAACTTGATTTCAATATAAGTCATGTCATAAGGGTCTTCTGCCCAATAGCCAACATTACTGGAATTGATAACTCTATCCAATTAGCAAGCAGTAAATACTACATTAATGTAGGTTTGGATGTCATATTCGATGTCTATTAAACCAACCTCTCAATGTAGTTTACTGTCACTTCCTAGCTCCATTAATTTCCTCTACCTTCATGTTTGTCATAGAAATTACAATTCACTGGGTGTGTAGTGATGCAGATTTTAAGGATAGCTTTCTGTACCTGTCTCTTAAATCATAAAGCAGAGAATATGGTGTGATTTGTGTAAAAAGTCGACCATCACTAAGTTATTGTGAGAAAATTTTTATGAAGCAAAGAGGGAGTATATAGTTGCACTGTGTCAAAAATGGTGGGCCTAATGCTCTCCTCCTCTCCCACTCTCTTACATATGCTGTCATTGCAACAAAAGACTCCGTTTTCAAGGGTGCAGAAAAGAGATTGAAACATAGGTGCAGAATATGAAAAAAAGTTGGAAACCCACAACTAATTAGGATAATTTACACAGTGAAACACAACATGGGGCAAAGTAGCTTTTGTGCCTCTCTATTGCAACATAGATTCTGAATTCCTTTGCTGAAATGTACCAATTTGTAAAGCTTTATAGATTGAATCTGTATAGAGGATCAAATTATAGCTAGAGGCCCACAAACTTGAAACAAAGTACTCTCAATGATGGTAGGAGAATTATTAAGCATGGAGGTCACATATGTGTACCTCAACTCAACTATCAGAATCATTATTTGGCCTGAAGTCCCTATGGTTGTTGTACTCGTTATGCTAAAAAATCCTCTAAGTGTGTGTGGATACTCTGAGTAATAAATAATTAAATGTTGGCACTTTAAACTTGGCTCAGTTAAATGAGATGCAATAGTTTCATTAAAATAATGAATAATGGCACAGTATGACTTATAACAGGGTCTTCAGTAATGAAAAAATATGAGACTTAAGCAGCAGAAAGGGCAAGTATCCCAACTGCTTTTCTATTTAATGATCCAAATGAGCCTGGCTTTAAACATGAAAAAATAATGCCTCAGTAGATAACTGCACTTCATCCATTAAGGGTCTTCTGTCCAATAGCCAACATTACTGGAATTGATGACTCTATCCAATTAGCAAGCAGTAAATACTACGTTAATGTAGGTTTGGATGTCATATTCGATGTCTATTTAAACAACCTCTCAATGTAGTTTACCATCACCTCCTAAAAAACACAATAGGCCTTTACAAGGCTTTGCCTTTGTGCGGGCAAAGCTACTGAGGCCTCCTTTCTTCAAAATGAACCTAAGTCTGGGCCCTCTAGTGAATCCTATCTACCAAAGATATTGGACTTCCCTATCTTCCATCATTTGCTGGATGCCATAGTACTGAGAGAAGTTAAACTTTTCACAAGCCCTTGGCTAGGTATGAATTTATCCACTTTATGGATGGTGTCTCACCATAATATAAAGTTCAATAGAATGTTATTTTTCTTCCTTTTGCCAGAATGTCCCTGAAAAGAATGTGGCCAAGAGTTAGCATAATTGGTCATCCTTTATTCAGTTGAATGCCCTGGCCAACAAACGATCCTGTATATACTTTGCTCTTGAACTGTTGCCTTAACATTGTCTCTTTTAGAATAAAGGACTCTTGAATTTTCTTTTTTGTAGATATTCAAACTATAAATCAGTGTAACATATCTCTGCATATACTAAGTTAACAGTAAATGGACTTACCCCTTTTGTAGTTTCAGGCCCTCTTAGCAGTGCATGAAAAAGTACCGATTTGCTTTTCTGAGAACAAAATACCATGCTCTTAAAGAAGACATCCAGTATAACTCCCACCCCATGGGCAGCTGCTTTAATTGCAAGCCTAATGGGCTCTTCAGAGAACTCTTAAGTTGAAAAGTGACAAATGTACCTCCGCTGAATGTCACTTTTGCCAAAGGCACTTATTAATCTAAATTCATGCACAGGGGCCATCATCTTCTATATCAGGGCCATATAGGTCCTTCAAATGCCACTACTAGCTAGATGTGGTGATAACTGTAATGCTCATGGTTTTTTATGACAGTGTGACCCTCATAGTCCTAATTAAGTGGCTACTTCACCTCTCAGGAAGACACTTCTACTCCTCCACAAGTCTCAATAGTCACCAGTTTAAATTGGTGTGATGATGCCAGAGGATCAATCATGGCATAAGCCCTAAAATTAAGCACTTCTTTGACATCTGGAAAAATCACAAGGGTATAAAATAGCTTAACCATAAATTCCATTCTCCACTAAGCTCCTGTAGATAAAATCCTTAGCAAACCCCCAATCTTTAATATATATACAAACTTAGCACACTTCTTGCTTATCCCTATGTGGGAGGCATCAGTTCTTGAAGAGCCCATGT
Source organism: Rhynchomys soricoides (assembly GCA_019843965.1). Lineage (NCBI taxonomy): Eukaryota > Metazoa > Chordata > Mammalia > Rodentia > Muridae > Rhynchomys > Rhynchomys soricoides. Next base: position 172,270 of record JADRCH010007355.1, read on the forward strand.
AATTATTCAGAGAAGCTAATCACAACCTTCCGTGGAAACCAAGGGGCACATAAAAACCCACAAGAACTGAACCCTGCTGTTCACTCTATTGTCAAGTACAACTTCTTGTGGACTTGCATGGTACAAAGTGTCCTCCTCTTTTAGGCTGTCTGTATTTTTGACTGTCAGTCTCATCTGAACAATATCAAGAGTTACATGTTCAACTATTTCCATAAACCTATGAGAATCTGTCTTTCACCAATGAATTGAAGATATGACCTGAATCAGGAAATTCAAACAGCGTCCTTTACATTTACTTACATACTTACGGGCTTTTTGTTCCTTTCATGGGCATCTACATTACCAGTGTCCTTTCTTTTCCACATGAATGTTCCCACTTTTCATTACTTATAAGGCAAATCTACTGGCAACATGACCATTTGATAATCTGAATCTTAGGGCTTTACCACTGTGAACAGACACCATGACCAAAGCAACTCTTATAAGGACAACATTTAATTGGGGCTGGCTTACAGGTTCAGAGGTTCAGTCCATTATCATCAAGGCAGGAGCATGGCAGCATCCAGGCAGGCATGGTGCAGGAAGAGCTGAGAGCTCTACACATTCATCTGAAGGCTGCTAAGAGAAAACTGGCTCCCATGTGGAAGAGGGTATCATTGCCCACCTCCACAGTGACACACTTCCTCCAACAAGGCCATACCTCCTAATAGTGCCACTCCCTGGGCCAAGCATATATAAACCATCACAATCTGGGAATGTCTTAATTTCTTTTACCTTTTTCCTTTGAGATAATATCTTCCTTTAGCTCATAATGGCCTTAGCTTTCTGATTCTTCTACCTCAGCTCCTCAAGTGCTGGGACCACAACCATGTGCCACCACACTCAACTTCTTCCTTCTCATTTCAGTAAATAGTCTTACTGTGTATGTAATTAATTTTGTAAGATAGATTTTCAGTATGTTGTCCAGACTGGCCTTGAACTGGTGACTTTCCTGCTTTAGACTCCAAGTATCTAGAATTTTAGGGATGTACAACCTCTCTAAAGATAGAAATACAATTCTTAGGTGAATCAATCTTTTTATTTGAATATATTTAATGCCATCTTGCTGCCTTCTAGCCTCTATAGTTTTCCTTAAAAATGTAACTTTTAATTTTGGTGAAAATCTCTTATGTGTTACTTTTCCCTTACCACTTGAAAAATCTGCTGTCTTTCGATGGTTTAGTTATTATAGAATTAGGCATGGAACTCTGAATTTATACTGTTTGGAGGTCATTTCATTTTTTGGATGTCTAGGTTTGTGTTATCATGCAACTATAATAAAATTCAGGATTTGAGTTTACATTCTCTCAAATAAATTTCTCCCCACATTTTCTCCCTTCTCCTTCCATTGTGCTCATGTTGGAATGCTTCGTCATGTCCAACACATCTATGAGTCTCTGTTCGTTATGACATTTTTTTCTTTCTCTCCATTGTGCTTAATAATATTAACAGACTTATCTTTGAGCTTGCTGATTACTTCCTGTGCCTGTTCCCATAGTGACGCACTTGAATCAGTTACTTTATTTTTCAAATCCACACTTCCTTTTTCTTAGTCTTTTTTTTTTTTGAGACAGAGCCTCTCTTTTATGTAGCTCTTGCTGTCCTGGAACCCATGTTCCCAGCCAGGCTGGCCTCAAACAGAAATCTATCTGCTTTTGCCTCCTGTGTGCTGGGATTAAAGGTGTGTACTACCACACCTGACTCAACTCTTTACTTTCTATATTTTATAATTGTCTCATTACTGATTGTTTGGTGACATCATATAATACTTCTATAGATTTGAGTTCTTCTATTATAAAGAACTCATTTATACTCACTTTAAACTTAACATAATAAGTGCTATGCCTGGGCTTTCTCAGGGACAGTTTTTATTTATTATTTTTTGGTATCAACATATCACCCATTCTTTGTTTTTTTATTTCTCAAATTTTTTAATGATATTTTAAGTCATGTAATATGGCAATTGTGGAAATTAGTTTCTTTTTTAATCCTGAGTTATACTTTAATTACAATTTTGATATTATTTCTGTTGGTTTGTTGTATGGTTTACTGAAGTGATTCTGTGATGTTTATACTCCTTGCCATGTGTGATCACTGAAGTCTCTGTTTAGTTTGGTGGTCCTATAAGATTTTAATAGATCTTTTAAAAATTGCTGGCTCCAGTGAGTTTGTATGTGCACTGGCTAGGTTTATGTATCAACTTGACACAAGCTGGAGTTATCACAGAGAAAGGAGCCTCCCTTGAGGAAATGCCTCCATGAGATCCAGCGATCCAGCTGTAAGGCATTTTCTCAATTAGTGACCAACAGTGGGAGGGCCCATTGTGGGTGGTGCCATCCCTGGGTTGGTGGTCCTTGGTTCTATAAGAAAGCAAGCTGAGCAAGCCAGTAAGAAACATCTCTCCATGGCCTCTGCATTAGCTCCTGCCTCCGGCTTCCTGCCCTGTGTTAAGTTCCAGTCCTGACTTCCTCTGGTGGTGAACAACAGTGTGAAAGTATAAGCTGAATAAAACCTTTCCTCCCCAACTTGCTTCTTAGTTATGATGTTTTATACAGGGATAGAAACTCTGACTAAGACAGCATGTCTTCTTTGGGGACCCTACATTCACTTAGAGGCATGCAACAGTCAGCTTCACAATTTTTGACTTTGTATTATTCTTCACATCTGTTTCTGTAGAGCCTCTGTATCAGCTTGAGGAGAAGATTTTGACCCTCTGTAGTGTTTCTTGAAAATATACAGCCCTAACTCAAGAAGCTAGACTCCAGAGATCCAAATAACTGTATCAAAAAATGGGGAATAGAGCTAAACAGAGAATTCTCAACTGAGGAAACTCAAATGGCCAAGAAGCACCTAAAGAAATGTTCAACATCCTTAGTCATCAGGGAAATGCAAATCAAAACAACCCTGAGATTTCACCTCACACCAGTCAGAATGGCTAAGATCAAAAACTCAGGTGACAGCAGATGCTGGCAAGGATGTGGAGAAAGAGGAACGCTCCTCCATTGCTGGTGGGAATGCAAGCTGATACAACCTCTCTGGAAATCAGTTTGGCGGACCCTCAGACAAATGAACATAATACTACCTGAGGACCCAGCTATTCCACTCCTGGGCATATACCCAGAAGATGCTCCAACATGTAATAAAGACACATGTTCCACTATGTTCATAGCAGCCATATTTATAATAGCCAGAAACTGGAAACAACCCAGATATCCCTTAACAGAGGAATGGATACAGAAAATGTGGTACATTTACCAATGGAACACTACTCAGCTATTAAAAAGAATGACTTCTTGAAATTCTTAGGCAAATGGATGGAACTTGAAAATATCATCCTGAGTGAGGTTACTCAGTTACAAAAGAAAGAATGTGGCATGTACTCACTAATAAATGGATATTAGCCCAAAAGTTCTGAATACCCAAGATTCACTTTACAGGAAATGTTGGACTGAGAATGAGGTCCTAGATGGAGGAGTTAGAGAAGGGACTGAGGGAGCTGAGGGAGTTTGCTGCCCCATGGAGGGAGCAACAGTGTCAACTGGCCTGACTCTCTGGTGCTCCCAGAGATTGGATCACCAACTAAAGAATACACATGGAGGGACCCATGGTGCTGGGCACATATGTGGCAGAGGAGGGTCTTGTTAGCCATCAGTGGGAGGAGAAGCCCTTGGGTCTGAGAGTGTCAGATGCCCCAGTATAGGGGAATGCCATGAAGGGAAGGCAGGAGTGGGTAGGTGGGTGGGGAAGCACCCTCAGCTAGGTAGGGGAAGGGGGGATGGAATAGGGGGTTTACAAAGGGGAGATCTGGAAAGGGGGAAACATTTGAGATGTAAATAAATTATCAAAAAATTAAAAAGTATACTTAGTAAGTACTATTTCTTAGAATTTTTTTTTGTTTTTTAACTTAATGACATTCAAGTCAAAATAGTGTGTTAAAACATTTCTTTGTGTATTTTCCCTTTATGTATAATCCATCAAATGATTATGTTATGTATATGAAATATTGCTAGGTGTGTTTGTTTCTGCTTATATTCCATTTTAGGTTCTCATTTCAACCTCTTAGTTTTGGAATGTATTTAGTGAAACAACATTGTTATGCATTCAGCAAATTTTTATGCAAATATTGCCTTGTACTTTCATTGTATTGCTTTTATACAGTACCAACCATCCAGTGTTCTTTTAGTTTGATTTTTCAGACTCGCTAACACATTCAATAACACTTGTTCACTGTTTCTCTCTTACTTTTTAAAGTTTATTTTTATGAATATCACTTTAGGTTTATATGTTGTGAAATTAATGCAAAGATAGACCTCATCTAGAATTGACAACTTTTGAATTGAGGGGCCACATTAAAAATATAGCATTCAGGAACAAAGCAAAATATTTTAGGTAGATATAGATATAAATAAAGATATACTGGCAGAAAGATAAAAAGAGATCCTGGAATCAAGAATTAAGGATACAGACTGATTCAGTTTTAATTCATGTCAGAAGGCTTCCAAGGGAAGCCTGGATTTGAGCAGGAGTTGAAAAGATTAGTGAAATAGACAAACTTTTGTCTGATGGATGTAACAAATGTCATGAAGTCTCATACATTGTATGAAGAATAGAGCAGCTGCTAGACTAGATAGACACTTCAGCAAGAAGAAAAATGGGGACTGTCCTGGTTTTCAAACTATGGTTGGCTGTCAATAGGAAACTCATTTCAAAAGCCTAGGTTTTCTTGTTCATCTTGCCCTTTTGGTCATACCTTCTTTATCTCCACTTTCTCTCTAACTTTTAAGTATTTCTGTTCCTAAGAGTTCTGTCTTAAAGCCTCCAAATCCTTCAAATTCTCATTGAGTGACCAATCCACTCCAATAGCATCTTCTACATTTTTCTCTTTGTACTAAGCTTCAAATATTAATTCACAGTTTCACATAGATTATGCCTGCATATCTGTATACCTACAGATCCCTGCAATTCAAGTTCAAAAACAGTATCAGTGTAATGTCCGAAATAATACTGTGGTAAGGAAGAAAAAAGTATGATGGAAGGCACAGAACACAGGAATCAGGGTTTATTTACTCACATGTAGACTGTGATAAGAATAAGCATGGGGAATGGGGAGATGCTCCTGTGGTTAAAAAACTTGTAGGGGACCCAAGTTCAGTCCCACCATGAACATGATGACACACCACTCTCTATAACTCTAGTACCAGGGGATCTTACACTCTCTTCTGACCTCTGCAGGCACCAGGCACATCTGTAGTGCAAATACATATATGTTGGCAAAACACTCAGAAAACATACAAGGAAAAAAAACCAAAAAGAATAAGCTCTTTGGTATGTGACATGACCATCGCTGTCTCTCCAGCTCTGGAGTTGTTTAAAAATTAACATTCTAGAAACATGTGGAAATACAGGAACTGACAGATATTAGAGGAGGCAGAATAGAGCTGCAGCTCCTATAAAGCCCTATGCTCTTATCTATTGCCATTAATTGCCTTGTCTCATCATTTCTTGGAAGATCCCATTCAAAAATCTGTCCTTATTTGTCCTAATTCAGTTTGTCTTTTCACTGAATTGAAAACAACAAGTGGGGATTGTTTGAAATCAAGGCCATTTGATAAAGATTGGAACAAACAATGTAGGATAACCCCCCCCCCAAAAAAATCTCAAAATGAAAAATTTGAAAATAAATGTTCATAGGATGCAGGCAAAGTTCTGACAGATCTAGAGAAGCTAAAGGCACACACACGAATAGGGCTGTGTATTTTCTTTCTTTTTTTCCTACTTTATTTACATTTCAAATGTTTCCCCCTTTCCAGATCTCCCCTTTGGAACCTCCCCATTCCCTCCCCCTCCCCCTGCCACTATGGGGGTATTCCCTCACCCACCCACCCACCCACCCACTCCCGTCTCCCCTCCTTGGCATTCTCCTATATTGGGGCATCTAACACCCTCAGGCCCAAGGGCCTCTCCTCTCCCTGATGGCTAACAAGACCCTCCTCTGCCACATATGTGGCCAGCACCATGGGTCCCTCCATGTGTATTCTTTGGTTGGTGATTCAGTCTCCGGGAGCATCCAGAGGTCAGGCCAGTTGACACTGTTACTCCTTCTATGGAGCTGCAAACTCCCTCAGCTCCTTCAGTCCCTTCTTCAACTCCTCCATCTGGGACCTCACACTCAGCCCTACAGTTGCTGTGAAGTGACTCGGGTATTTCGAACTTTTGAGCTAATATCCACTTATTAGTGAGTACATGCCACATTCTTTCTTTTGTAACTGAGTAACCTCACTCAGGATGATATTTTCAAGATCCATCCATTTGCCCAAGAATTTCATGAAGTCATTCTTTTTAATAGCTGAGTAATATTCCATTCTGTAAATGTACCACATTTTCTGTATCCATTCCTCTGTTGAGGGATATCTGGGTTGTTTCCAGTTTCTAGCTATTATAAATATGGCTGCTATGAACATAGTGGAACATGTGTCTTTATTACATGTTGGAGCATCTTCTGGGTATATGCCCAGGAGTGGAATAGCTGGGTCCTCAGGTAGTATTATGTTCATTTGTCTGAGGGTCCGCCAAACTGATTTCCAGAGAGGTTGTATCAGCTTGCATTCCCACCAGCAATGGAGGAGCGTTCCTCTTTCTCCACATCCTTGCCAGCATCTGCTGTCACCTGAGTTTTTGATCTTAGCCATTCTGACTGGTGTGAGGTGAAATCTCAGGGTTGTTTTGATTTGCATTTCCCTGATGACTAAGGATGTTGAACATTTCTTTAGGTGCTTCTTGGCCATTTGAGTTTCCTCAGTTGAGAATTCTCTGTTTAGCTCTGTTCCCCATTTTTTGATATTGTTATTCGGATCTCTGGAGTCTAGCTTCTTGAGTTCTTTGTATATTTTGGATATCAGCCCTCTATCAGACATAGGATTGGTAAAGAGCTTTTCCCATTCTGTTGGTTGCCATTTTGTCCTATTTACAGTGTCCTTTGCCTTACAGAAGTTTGTAATTTCTTGAGGTCCCATTTGTTGATTCTTGATCTTAGAGCACAAGCCATTGGTGTTCTGTTCAGGAACTTTTCCCCTGTGCCCATGTGTTCTAGACTTTTCCCCACTTTCTCTTCTATTAGATTCAGTGTATCTGGTTTTATGTGGAGGTCCTTGATCCACTTGAACTTGAGCTTTGTACAGGGAGATAGGAATGGATCAATTCGCAATCTTCTAAATGTAGACCACCAGTTGAACCAGCACCATTTGTTGAAGATGCTGTCTTGTTCCACTGGATGGTTTTAGCTCCTTTGTCAAAGATCAAGTGACCATAAGTGTGTGGGTTCATTTCTGGGTCTTCAATTCTATTCCATTGATCTACCTGCCTGTCACTACTGCTCTGTAGTACAGCTTGATGTCAGGTAGGCTGATTCCCCCAGAAGACCTTTTATTGTTGAGAATAGTTTTTGCTATCCTGGGTTTTTTGTTATTTCATATAAATTTGAGAATTGCTCTTTCTAAGACTATTAGGATCTGTATGAGATCTGCCCAGGATCTTCTAGTTTTCATAGTCTCTGGTGAGAAGTCTGGTGTAATTCTGATAGGTCTGCCTTTATATGTTACTTGACCTTTTCCCCTTACTGCTTTTAATATTCTTTCCTTGTTTTGTGTATTTGGCATTTTGACTATTATGTGACCGGAGGAATTTCTTTTCTGGTCCAATCATTTTGGAGTTCTGTAGGCTTCTTGTATATTTATGTTCATCTCTTTCCTAGGTAAGTTTTCTTCTACAATTTTGTTGAAGATATTTACTGGTCCTTTAAGCTGGGAATCTTCACTCTCTTCTATACCTATTATCCTTAGGTTCTGTCTTCTCATTGTGTTCTGGATTTCCTTTTGCGCTTTGGAGCTTTATGCATTTTGCATTTTCTTTGAATGTTGTGTCAATGTTTTCTGTGGTATCTTCCACACCTGAGATTCTCTCTTCTATCTCTTGTATTCTGTTAGTGATGCTTGCATCTATGACTCCTGATCTCTTTCCTAGTTTTTCTAACTCCAGGGTTGTCTCCCTTTGTGATTTTTTTATTGTTTCTATTTCTAATTTTAGTTCCTGTATGGTTTTCTTCATTTCCTTTGTCTGTTTGATTGTTGATGCAGGAAGAAATATTCTATAGATATCTGTTAAACCCATTTGGTTCATAGCATGTTAGTTTCACTGTGTCTCTGTTTAGTTTGTGTTTCCAAGATCTGTCCATTGATGATAGTGGGGTGTTGAAGTCTCCCACTATTATTATGTGAGGTGCAATGTGTGCTTTGAGCTTTAGTAGAGTTTCTTTTATGAAAGTGGGAGCTCTTGTGTTCGGGGCACAGATGTTCAGAATTGAGAGTTCTTCTTGGTAGATTTTTCCTTTGATGAGTAAGAAGTGTCCTTCCTCATCCTTTCTGATGAATTTTGGTTGAAAGTCAATTTTATCCTATATTAGAATGGCTACTCCAGCCTGTTTCTTGGGGCCATTTGCTTGGAAAATTGTTTTCCAGCCCTTTACTCTGAGGTAGTGTTTTTCTTTAACACGGAGGTGAGTTTCCTGGATGCAGCAAAATGCTGGGTCCTGTTTATGGATCCAGTCTGTCAGTCTATGTCTTATTATTGGGGAGTTGAGACCATTGATGTTAAGAGATATTAAAGAATAGTGATTGTTATTTTTTATGTTGTTTATATTGTTTGTGGGCTATCTTCTTTTGAGTTTGTTGAAAGATTACTTTCTTCCTTTTTCTTGAGTGTAGTTTCCCTCCTTGAGTTGGCATTTCCCATGTATTATTCTTTGTAGGACTGGGTTTGTGGAAACTCACTGTGCAAATTTGGATTTGTTGTAGAATATTTTGGTTTCACCATCTATGATTATTGAGAGTTTTGCTGGGTATAGCAGCCTAGGCTGGCATTTGTGTTCTTTTAGAGTCTTTATGAGCTCTGCCCAGGATCTTCTAGCTTTCATAGTCTCTGGTGAGAAGTCTGGTGTAATTCTGATAGGTCTACCTTTATATGTTACTTGCCCCTTTTCCCTTACTGCTTTTAATATTCTTTCCTTGTTTTGTGTATTTGGTGTTTTGATTATAACGTGACGGGAGGAATTTCTTTTCTGGTCTAGTCTATTTGGCTTTCTATAGGCTTCTTGTATATTTATGTTCATCTTTTTAGGTTAGGGAAGTTTTCTTCTATAATTTTGTTGAAGATATTTACTGGACCTTTAAGTTGGGAGTCTTTACTCTCTTCTATACCTATTATCCTCAGGTTCTGTCCTCTCATTGCAACTTGGATATCTTGGATGTTTTGGGTTAGGAACTTTTCGGATTTTGTGTTTTCTTTGACTGTTGTGTCCATGTTTTCTATGGTATCTTCCGCACCTGAGATTCACTCTTCCATCTTTTGTATTCTGTTGGTGATGCTTGCATCTATGTCTCCTGATTTCTTTCCTATGTTCTCTAACTCCAGGGTTGTCTCCCTTTGTGATTTCTTTATTGTTTCTATTTCTGTTTTTAATTCCTGAATGGTTTTGTTCATTTGTTTGATTGTGTTTTCCTGTAATTCTGCCTGTTTGGTTGTGTTTTCCTGTAATTCTTCAAGGGATTTTTGTGTGTCCTCTTTAAGGGCTTCCAGTTGTTTGCCTGTGTTCTCTTGTATTTCTTTAAGGGAGTTATTTATTTCCTTCTTAAAATCTTCTATCATCCTCTTGATAAGTGATTTTAAGTCTGAGTCTTGCTTTTCTGGTGTGTTGGGGTATCCAGGGCTGGCTGTGGTGGGAGAGCTGGGTTCTGATGAAGCCAAGTAGTCTTGGTTTCTGTTCCTTGTGTTCCTGCCCTTGCCTTTCGCCATCTGGTTATCTCTGGTGTTAGCTGGTCTTTCTCTCTCTGACTGTGGCTTGTCTTTCCTTCAAGCTCAGATATCAATATTCCTGGGAGACCAGTGCTCTCTCCCAGCTGTTCTTCAGACCCTGCGTCTGGAGTCCTCCTGTTGCTGGCTCCTCAGCGCAAGTGGGCAGGTAGCTTTCTCCCTGCCCTGCTTGGATATGGAGGCCTGGTGGCCCAGGTGGGGATCTCTGGCCACAGGTGGAAGCAAGCAGGCTCTTACCTCCCGGCTTTTCCTCAGTCCCTGCGTCTGGAGCCGCCTTCCACTGGCTCCTCAGCACAAGTGGGCCCTCTTGTATTTCTTTAAGGGAGTTATTTATTTCTTTCTTAAATTCTTCTATCATCATCATGAGATGTGATTTTAAATCTGAGTCTTGTTTTTCTGTTGTGTTGGGTTATCCAGGGTTTGCTGTTTTGAGAGACTGGGTTCTGATGATGCCAAGTAGCCTCGGTTTCTGTACCTTATATTCTTGCCCTTGCCTTTTGCCATTTGGTTATCGTTGGTGTTAGCTGGTCTTACTCTCACTGACTGTGGCTTGTCTTTCCTGAAAGCCTAGGTGTCAATACTCCTTGAAGACCAGTTCTCCCTGAGAGGAATTTGGGGTTGGAGGGCTGTGGTACAGGTTCAGCTCTGGGGTGCAGACAGAAATCAGAAGGATCTAGTCCCCAGCTGTCCTTTGGTTCCTGTGTCCTGATTGCTCTGCAAGGGTCCTTTTTGATCCAATGAATTTGAACAGAAGTGGTGGGCATGCCTGTGCTTGAAGGTGTGTTGGCACTCCTGGTATACCAGCTCTCTCCTGGCACTATTTGAATATGGAGCCATATGTCACAGGATCCGCTCCAGGTCACTGAAGGAAACTGAAAGACCACTCCTCAGTCCCTGTGTCCTTGGTATTCCAAGTGGATCCATCTGAGCAGACTCCTGGGAGTCCAGCTTTCTCCTGGAACTATTTGGCTATGGAGCCCTGGTGGCCCATGCAGAGGTCTCCTGCCACAGATGGAAACCAGAAGGCTCCTTACACTGACTGTTCCTCTGTCTCTGTGTTCCAAGGATTCCAGGCAAGTCCCGCTGAGCAATGTTGCTTGTCTTACCCCCACTCATGGGCTTTTCCACACTCCTGGAAGGTTAGTTTTCTCCCAGCACTATTTGGCTGTGGAGCCTTGGTGGCCCAGGCAGTGGTCTGATAAGTATATTTTTATACATTGGTATAGTTCAACAGCTCTGGAAGTTACTGTAAATGCTCTCAAAATAGCAAACATCAGGCTTCTTGGTGTCAGAAGAAGGAATCACAAAATAGAAAAGAGGATGCTTAGGAGGTAGCCTTTTGTTTACAATCTGAAGCACTGTAGTCAAAGTGAATTAATGATTATTGATATTTGCAACTGATGCAACTAATAAGGCCATGTAGCAAAAAGGAAAGAAAGACAGACCGACAGACAGACAGAAAAGGAAAGAAAGAAAGAAAGAAAGAAAGAAAATACCCTTAAAGCAATGAGCACATCTAATGCCTGCATTTTGGTGTCTAGATAATTGTCCTTAAATAAAAGAACAGAAAACTTAGACACATGGCTGGATCCAGGATACAACAAAAGCATATGCCTTGCACTACTAAGAAATAATGAAATGTAGAAAACATGATAGATAAACATCAAAGATACACAGAAACTGACCTGAAATGATACTAACTGGCCAAATATGTGACAAATTCATGAATAGCATAGAGAATATTAATAAATTATAATACATTTGCAACAAATGTTTACAAATACATACTAAAATAAATAAGAAACACTTTCATACTGTAAAATATCAGTTGATAAATGTAAAAGATAAAAGATAGAATTTAAAAATTACTATTTGGCAACCAATATATTAATATTTGTTTTGGACAAGAATCATAAACAGTCGCTGAAACCAGCAGGTGAAATTATGGGGAATATAGGTACCATTAGAAGTCTCAAAGAATCCATAAATATGTATTTATTTTGATGCAATAGTTATTTTATGCCATTATGTGCATTGATTGCAATGTGTATAGAACATTACAGTGAAGGAAAGGAGTCCTCTGTTGGGGACCACATTAAGGAAATAAACAAAGTTAAAATTATGAACCACCTAGGGACAACACAGTATCATGTGTCTCCAGTACAGAAACATCAGTGCTGGCAAGATGGCTCAGCAGTAGTAAGCACTTGCTATTCTTATAGAGGACCCAGGTTCAGTTCCCAGGATCTGCAAGAAGACTCACAGCCATCTGTAGCTCCCGTTTCAGGGGTTCCAGCACCCTCTTCTGGCCTCCACAGGCACCAGGTATACAAGTGGTACAAAGACATGCATGCTGAAAAGACATCTGTGCAGAGAAAATAAATAAATACATCAGTCTTTAAAAACAGAACAAATAGCAGCTCTGTGACACTCCTGCCCCAAGTGCCACAACTAAATCTAATAATGAGGAATCAGCAGAAACCCAAATTAAGAGACATTCTAAAAATAGCAGACCTTTAATTGTTGAAAAAATCACATCCAGACAGAGTGAGGAACTGTGAAAGATTTAAAGGAATCTAAAAGGTTATAGTAATTAAATACTGTGTATAGTCCTGGATTGGATCCTAGACCAGAGTTTTCTTTTTCTTTTGTTACAAATGCCACTAGTTCAACACTGATGAAACCAAATTTCAAATAAGAATTTAACACATCTAATAAGATTATTGTATCAGTGTTCATTTCTGAGTTTAATAATTGTTCTGACATTGAGAGAATGTCTCTGTTTGTTTAATACTTATGTAATACCACAAATCAACAAAAACAATCAAATGGCCTAGCTTGCTAACTTTGGTAAACAGAGGAAATCTACGAAATTCTAGCTGTTGCTATGCAGCAATGCACAGTATTCTGAATCCCAGATGCACAATTTTGGAGCAGTCTTTCACTGGAATTTATAAAGTTCTAGCCTTTTCAAGTTTCATGTACTGCCTCCTGATATCATCCATTCATTTTTGGGGTGTAAGTGCTAAAGACCACAGATTTTGTTCTTGGTGGTCAACCTTACCACTGGAGTATTTATTGACTCAATACTTGGTTGTGTGTGTGTGTTATTTTTTTTCCTTTGATTCCATTTTGGATGGGAGGTAATTTTTTTAAATTTAGTTTAGTATTTATTGAGCAGTCTACTTTATTTTTTAAAAATCATATTTAATTATGCATCTGTGTGGGTGTGTGCAGGTGCCGAAAGATGACCCAGGTGTTGGATCCCCAAGGAGATAGAGTTACAATTGGTTGTAAGTCAACTCATGTTGGTACTGACACTTGAATGTGGGTCCCCTGGAAGAACAGCATATGCTCTTAACTGCTGAGTCATCTCTCCAGCCCCATGAGGAGATTAGTATGTGCTAGTTACCTAATGGGGTGTTTACTTTTTATCACCAGTAGGCTCACAGACTAGTATGGACCACAAACTTGTTAATAAATAAGCAAATCCTGTAGTTCACATAAAATAAAGAATTCCAGAGTACAAAGGCTCTGATTGGCTAACTAGTTATGCCTTCAAGAATCATGAGAAGAGGCTATATAAATGGTTCAGTGGCTAAGAGCACAGACTGCTTTTCCAAAGGACCCAGGTTTGATTTCCAGCAGCCACATGGCAGCTCACAACCATCTGTACCTCTACTTCCAAGGCATCCATCACCTTCTTGTGGCCTCTTCAGATGCACAGAAATACCTGCAAGCAAAACACTCATGCCCATAAATTACAATAGATGAATCTTTTTTTTAAAGAATCATGGGGAACTTTAAGTAGCATCGTGGGTGATTTGGAAGAACAGTAACTATGGAATGGGGCAAAGGGCATTGGAAATGGCATATGAGTGCCTGAGAGTCAGGAAATCCCTTGTCATGTGAAGGGAATGGGGGGGGGGGGGCGGGTAGAGTTTGAGGCAGCTGGAAAGCAGTGCTAGAGATCCCAGGAGCATGACAATGGAAACTGGGAGGAAAGATGCAGCCAGAATAGGAAAGATGCCTCCTCTCAGATTCTGAACCATAGCACTCTCAGTATTCCTGCTTCTAAAGAAGAATTCATGCTGGAGTTCAGATCGGGTAAAGCAATCAAGTAACCAAAGCTTATTGCAGCAGGCAATTGAAAATAAAAGCAGAAAGTAAACACAGTCTCCAGGGTAGAGGGAGCACCTAACAGGGGCAATGGCAAAAGGCTGGACTCATTAGAGCTAACCTACCATTTTCTCCTCCCCTTGCCCACCCCTGGGGCAGCCTGGAGTGCTGTTTCCTGGAATAGGCAGAGGCTTTCTTAGAAGCCATCTTTCCCACAATTCAATCTGTTACAATGTATTCAATCTGCAAGCTGTAAGGTGTAACTGCGCACAAAGCTGAATTTACAAGGGGGAAAAACAACAAATGCTTCCCACATCCTCCCCAGGAAGCAGTATTTGAGAACTGGTCAGAGCTTGCCCAGAACAACTTTGTTGTTTTGCCCAGCGCTTTGTCCTTTCTCTTACCTGTTCAGCTTGACTATCAAGCCAGATGCAAGCCTTATTATCCTCCCCACTGCTCAAGATCTCAGCATTTTAACCCTGACATTGATTTTAACCCTTGCATTTGCTTTCACCATAACAAGGCTGTTCTCCTCGGGGACCACCATCAAAGGACACCAGTATGTAGAGACAATATTTTCACAAATTGATCACATTCTGATTGGAATGTAGTTCAGTGGTTGAATGTTCGATCAGCACTGTGGGAAATCTGGGTTTCACCCTCAGCACAAAAGAATTCAAATTTAGTTTTTGTCTATTAAATTCAGACTACCAAATAAGTTCATGTTCATAACTTGAAAGAATAAGTTATTCATCTTCCACATTAACTGAAAATTACTACTGATAATTTTGTTATTTCCATCCAGTCATTTTCAATGTACATCATATACAAGTCTTGACCGAAAAACTAATATTGCGATACATGTATTAAAAAAACAAGGCTTAATTAAGACATACTTGATGAAGCAGAAAAGATTTGCTTTCCCAAATATGAGTCTATTTATCTATGCATGTGTTCATGTATGAATGCATGTACATGTGTATGAGAGTGTGCATAAGTGCATGTGTGCATATGTATATGTGTGTGTGAGTGTGTATGCATGTGTCTGTGTGTGTGTGTGTGTGTGTGTGCGCGCGCGCGCGCGCATGTGTGTGAAAGCAGGTGTGAGGCCTTGAGAGACAAAAGGCGGTCGATGAGCTAGGCCAGGAAACATTCCAGACAGTCAAAAGGGCCAAAGATAACCGTTATGAAATGAGACAGCAGGGTCAGGTTCAGATACGTCTCAGGCCCCACACAGTAGGCAGAATTCTCTGTTGCCAAGGACAGGCCGGAGCTACAGGTGGGTGGTAACAAGTTGACATCATCACCGTGGACCTCCAATCATGTTTAACCACCAATGCGGGCCCGCCCTTTCATGCTGTTGTCAAGCTCTGCCCCAAAAAAGTGTATAAAAAGTGTGTACCTTACTAACCCGGGGTCGCCATTGCCCTGTTGGTAGGGCAGCCTTAGCGCACTGGATGCAATAGACCTCATGCTTATTACATCGTTCTCAGTCTCTGTGTCTTTGTAGGGTGGGCTGCCCAGACATATGGACTTTCAAGTCCAACACAGGGTCTTTCACTGAACCTGGAGCTCACTAACTGGCTATTCTGGCTAGTCAATGAGCTTTAGGCTTCTTCTATCTCCTTCCACCACCATCACCACTGCCGCCGCCACCACCACCCACTCCCTGCCACCCATCACCTAGAACAACGTATGTGTACCACCTTGCCCAGCATCTTACAGTCCCAACTCTGGTCCTCGTGCTTGTGCAGCAGGCACAAGCAATCTCTTCAGCCATCTCCTCAGCTCAATATATAAGACTTATTGTAAAGCCACAGCAAACAAGACAGTAGAAAATTGGCAGAATTAGGAAGAGAGAAGGAACAAAAAAGAATGGTTCCAAACAAATTCGTGGAATATGGAGACTTGTGATACATCATGACAGATGTAGCACTGTAGCAAAATGGAGGGGAGATGGCATGTCATTCAAAAGCCAGTGGTAGGGCTGGAGAGATGGCTCAAGTGTTAAGATATTGATGGCTTTTCCAGAGGACTTGAGTTCAGAATTCCTAGTACCCAAGGTGACTAAAAATTGCCCATAACACCAGTTTCAATGGGGGAAAACCAACACCTTCTCTGTCCTCCTTGGAGAACACCCATGCCATTGATGTGCAGACATACATGCAGGCAAAGCAACCATACACATAAGATAAAATAAATAAGCATCAAAAATTTATAGACAGCTGTGAGTCACTATGTGGCTGCTGGGAATTGAACCTGAGTCCACCGAGTACTGGGAATTGAACCTGGGTCCGCAGAAAGAGTAGCCAGTGCTCTTTTAATGAATTTGGAGAAAGAGGAACACTCCTCCGTTGCTGGTGGGATTGCAAGCTGGTACAACCTCTCTGGAAATCAGTTTGGCGGACCCTCAGACAAATGAACATAATACTACCTGAGGACCCAGCTATTCCACTCCTGGGCATATACCCAGAAGATGCTCCAACATGTAATAAGGACACATGCTCCACTATGTTCATAGCAGCCATATTTATAATAGCCAGAAACTGGAAACAACCCAGATGTCCCTCCACAGAGGAATGGATACAGAAAATGTGGCACATTTACACAATGGAATACTACTCAGCTATTAAAAACAATGACTTCATGAAATTCACAGGCAAATGGATGGAACTTGAAAATATCATCCTGAGTGAGGTAACCCAGTCACAAAAGAAAGAACGTGGTATGTACTCACTGATAAGTGGTTATTAGCCCAAAAGTTTGGAATATCCAAGATTCACTTCACAGCAACCGTTGGACTGAAGATGGGGTCCCAGATGGAGTTGTTAGAGAAGGGACTGAAGGAGCTGAGGGGGTTTGATGTGGCTTTGTTGGAGGAAGTGTGTCACTGTGGGGGTGGGCTTTAAGACCCTCCCCCTAGCTGCCTGGAAGAGACAGTCTCCTCCTGACTGACTTTGGATCAAGATGTAGAACTCTTGGCTTCTTCTCCAGCTCCATGTCTGCCTGCACACTGCCATGCTTCCTACCATGATGGTAATGAACTGAACCTCTGAATCTGCAAGCCAGCCCTAATTAAATGTTGTCCTTTAAAAGAGTTGCCTTGGTCATGGAGTCTGTTCACAGCAATGGAAGCCTAAATTAAGATAACGTTCTACAAATGACTGTAAGAGCTGTTTGGCCAAATCCACCATTTTCTTGTGAATCTTCTCTGTAGTCCTATTTATTCCTGAGAATAGGATGTTGGTTAATTTGCCTATTTTGTCCACTTGTCTAGCTTTGCTTTATGCATTTAAGTGACCTTCTGTTAAGGGAAAATAAATTTGATATGTTTTCAGATGTGTTAAGCTGTTTTTAACATTTTAAAGAATATTTAATTGAAAAACTCATAATAAGTATTTAGTACAAAGATTTGTAAGGATGTTACAAGAAAATACAAATTTCTACAAGTCAAAAAATTCAGGTCAGTATCAAAAGACAATCTTGAAAGAAAATATTATTTCCAATATTCTAAATATGCATTTGTTTGTTACTATTTTTTATTTTATCAGTATGGGTGTTTTGCTTGCATTTATGTCTGTGCACTGCAAGGTATCTGGTACCCTTGGAGGCCAGAAAGGGTCATTATTCCACTGAAACTAGAATTGTAGACAGTTGTGAACCACAGTGTGGTTGCTGGGAATTGAACCTGAGACCTCTGGAAGAGCAGCCAGTGCTCTTTATCACTGAACCATCTCTCCAGCCCCCTCCCTCTTTCCCTGCCAAAAGATAATACCTAAAGCATACATTATACAGAAAAACAAGGCTAACAGCCAACAGAGAGATTAGCTAAAAATGCAAACAAAGAATGTAATTATATTTCAGATTCTAATGGCTGTTGGACCTATGATAGACACAATAACTGAAAATAAAATATTTGCTACCAGGCTGATGACAACACTGACTGCCCAAACTTCTTTAGAAGTAATTTCGTAAAATCTACAAAAAAAAATTATAGCTATTCTTGATTCAGCAATTTCACTTCTCAGTGTCCACTGTTAATAGGAAATAGATAAACCAGAATTAAATATGTAAAATGAAACAACATAGTGTATTACCAATTTGTGTGTGCTTGCATGTGTGTGTAAAGAATATGTTCATTTTGTGGCAAATGTCTACTTGTCCACAAAAGGATACAAATAATGCGGTTTGAATGTGGTTCTCACTCTGCTCCCCCACTCAAAAATCACAACTAGTGGCCTGAGAGGGAAAGCAAGGCAGGAACAAGGGGAGTTGGGTGGGGATGGGGGTGTGGAGATGGGGGTAAGGGGTGGGGATGAGACCTCACGAAGCTAGTGAGCTTAGTGGTGAGAACAGACTGAGGAGAGAGGCTTCTGCCAGACAGCCAGTTTAATTGGGGGGGGGGGAGACAAAGGCTATTTAAACCTTTTAGGAGTGGATAAGAGTCTTGGAGTGAGTGTATATCGTTGTCCTGGGGCCAGGGTACTGAGGGTACCTCCTTTGCATGACCCTTATAAGGGGAAAGGAAGGTTAATGTGACTACTAGCTAAGTGACCTCCTCTGGCAAGGCAAGGGAGGGGGCCACAGAGCTGTGTGCATCGGGACTTTCAGGCCCAGGGCAGGGGACAGGGAGCAAGCCTACTCCTGCTGAGCCAGAATGAGATTTCCTGGGTTTGGACATGTCTGGACCTCACTCTTGCTCCAGGCCTGCTCCTCCCCGTCCCACAGTTCCTTGGCTCCACAGTTTTAGTAGTTGCCTTTTGGAAGGGGACCTGACTGGAAAGGGAAGGAGACTTCACATCCTCTTTGAACCTTTTGAAGCTTTGTTTCCCTTCTCCAGATACTATTTTTTTTTTAATGTAGCAAAATCAGCAATATCTAGGGTTTATGTTCCACTAAATAGTTCTAATACATCAAATACAGCCAAATGGTCCTATCAAATACAAGTAAGTAATGAAACATCATGGTTCATAAATAATAACCAACAGTTACTAAAACATTTCATAGTCTATATTATTCAGAGAAACTTCCACTATTAAGCTGTCAGAGATCTGCAACAATAAAGTCTTAGTAGAAATCATTTTTGAAAATATGTAGTGGAATAATCATTGGCCTCAAGATACAATACATATTTTACTCCCTCAACCTATAGTTTTCCATACTATTAACTGAGCTGTTGAGTGAAGTTCACAGTATATATTTTTAAAAGTAAAGTAGAATTAGTAATTACTAATGCCATTGCAGTTTATAGCATGAGCATATTTTTATGCAGCTCGAGGACCCCATTTTATTAGTGTCCACTGCTACTGGGAAAAAGTGACTTTTAAGCCACTGATGGATTATGATTTCATGTTTCCTGGGTTCTTTGGACCACTCTTGATGCAAAGGTGTGTGGCAAATTCAACCCCATGTAAAGGACAAATGGTTTAGTGTAGCTAATTGCATCCTGTCTTAGCCAATCAATCACTTTGTAAGTATTTTGCCAATTACCTTCCATCACTGCTTTTTATTTTTATTGGAGATGAGACTAACCGGAGGCCTGCCTTCTGGTCTCAGCCAGAATGCAACATCTCTTCTTCCCACTTCTACACAGTCAGTGATGCTGTGATGATCTCAAATATGTTCTAGTTTCCTAAATGTGTGTGTGATATCTATGCTTCTCCATGACATCCATCCATGTTGTATAATTTGGATCAAGACTCTGAAGAGGCCACTCTATGCTGTTGTGAAGGGCAACAGGTGGAAACTGATATAGATATTCAGAAAAGAGTTGCTGTGTACTTTCATGAAGTTTATGAAGGGAAGTTTTACTATCTGACTTCTTGGTTGGAATGTTGGTTATCCATTGAAGAAGTTACTGGCAACCAGTACCACATCAGGTGCCTTGGCCGCTCTTATCCTCTGCTGTTGTGCCCTTTGACCATTACTGTAAGCACTGACACTCATAATAACATCACAGAAGACAGAGGTGGCTCGGAGGTGTCTTCAGGGGTGAGGACGGTTAGAGCCCTGAACTTTTAGTTTGGTTTCCATATACTACAGTGATTGAACTTTTCTCATTACAAAATGTGTCTTTCATGCATGGTATGTAGTTACTTATAAGTGGATATTAGCCATAAAGAAGTACATGATAACCATGCTGCAATCCTCAGACCCAAAGAAGCTTAGTAACAGGGTGAATGCTTGAATCTCATTCAGAGGGGGGTATAAAATAGACATCAGGGGTGGAAGGAGGGAGGAAACTGGGAGAGATAGGGATGGGGAGGGGAATGAAGGGCAGGCATCGGGTATCAGGTATGGGATAATGGAGGGCAGGAAAGGGCTGGCAGAGAGAATGGAAATCAGTTGGGGGGCATCTCTGGGATGAGCTGGGGGCTCCAGTAAGTCTATGGGGGTGACCCTAATTGAGACTCTTAGCAGCTGGCGATATGGAGACTGAGGTAGCCACCTCTTGTAGCCTGGCAGGACTTCCAGTGGAGGGAGGGGGGACACCAAATGCCCACAAAACCTTCAACCCAAAATTTCTCCTGCCTACAAGTACAGGGATAAAGATGGAGCAGAGACTGAGGGGACAGGCAACCAGTGACTGGCCCAACTTAAGACCCATCCCATAGGAGAGAGCTAACCCCTGACACTATTATTGATACTCCACTATTCTTGAAGACAGGAGCCTAGCATAACTGTCTTCTGAGAGGCTTCATCCAGCAGCTGATGGAAACAGATGCAGAGACTCACAGCCAAACATTAGGCAGAGCTCCAAGAGTCTTGGAGAAGAGTGGGGGATAGAATTGGGCAAGCTGGAGGAGTCAAAGGACAGCACAAGAAGGCCTACAGAGTCAACTAACATGGGACCATGGGGGCTGACAGAGACCACCAACCAAACAGCATTCAGGGGCTGGACCTAGCCCCCTACACATTTGTAGCATATATGCAACTTAGTCTTCATGTGGGTCCCCTAACAATTGGAGCAATGGCTGACTCCGACTCTATTGTCTGCCTTTGGATCCTTTTCTTCTAGCTGGACTGCCTTGTCTGGTGTCAGTGGGAGATGATGTGCCCATGCCCTTCTCTTCAGAGAGGGGGAGGGGGTAATGGAGGGAAGGGTGTGTGAGGGTTGAGCAGGGAGGAGAGGAGTGGGGGCTGCAATCAGGATGTTGAATAAATAAATAACTTTATGTTCTAGTATTTTTCTTAAAATCTACCTTGTTCCATTTTCTTAGAAAATTATTTATTTATTCCTTAATAATTGTATGCACACATATAATGTATTCTTCTCAAAAGCATCCCTAGTTCCCTCCTTTATCCTACTCCCGCTCTCTCTGGACCCCTTCTACTCCTTCTCCTCCTCCTCCTCCTCCTCCTCCTCCTCTTCTTCTTCCCAACATGCCCCCTCCCCTTTCCATATTTTGCCACTATGCATATTTCTCCTTCTCTTTTAGTTCTAATTTATTTTATATTTTTGGATCTAAACTGTTTTTGAAGTAGCATATATTGGCTATGTCTTTTAATCATTCTTAAAACCTCTGCCTGTTGAATAGCTTGTTTAATACCATAGATGTCACTGTTTTGGAGATAAGATCTCTGCCTGAAGCTCAAGTTGTCCTGCTTTAGCCACCCAAGTCCTATGATTCCAGGCATGTGCCACCCTGCACAGCCTCAATATCATTACTGGTATAGTTGGATTCATGTCTGTCTGATTCTAATTTTTTGTGTGTACCATGTCTTTCAACTTTGTTTCTGTATTATTCATTTGCTGATATTTTTACATTAAGTATATTTGAAATGCAACATTTTAACTTTTAAAACTTCTTTGTACTTTTATTTTCTTAGTGCTATTATAGGTTTAGTGTATTCATACTATCAAAATCACTTTTGGGTATCAAATTGTTTGCAGTGAAATATAAATGATAGTCCTCTATTGAACAATATTTCCTATAACCATGGATATAAAAATATAGGTATACTAACAAATATCTATCTTTTTGGATAATATGAAAAGGTCACATACTGTATGGTTCTAATTATATAACCTTGTTTTATAAAAAGGTTAAACTAGATAAATGTTAGGAAAGAAGAATGAATGAACTGTAGACTACAGAGAATTTGAGAGCTATGCAACTATTGTGAATGATGCTATGTGAATAATGGACATGTGTCATTATACATTTCTCAAACAGTAAATCCTAATGTGAACTACGGGCTTCGGGTGTGTCAGTGTGGGCTCATCAACTGTACTAAGTGTACCATTCTGATGGAAGAGATTGGTAGTGGGAGAAGATACGGAAGCGAGCAGGGAATATTTGAAAGTTATCTTTACTGTGTGCCCCATTTTCCTATGACCCAAAAAAGGCTCTGAATAAAACCAATTAAAATGTGCGGGTGCAGCTCAGTAGCAGAACTTTGGCATAAGTGTGTGTGTGTGGCCTGCCTTGCATCCCCAGCACTGTAAAGAAGATGCTTATATGCATTTCTTTCACACTTTTAAAATGGATAAATGTTTGAGAAGTTATTGTAGCCATAGTGCTTCATGGGTTTTTTTTTTTTTGTTTTTTTGTTTTTGTTTTTTTTTTGTTTTTTTTTTTTTTTTTTGAGACAGGGTCTCTCTTTAGAGTCTTGACTGCCTGGAACTTGCTATTTAGACCAGCTTGGCCTTGAATGTCATAAAGATCCGACTGACTCTGCCTTCCAAGTGCTGAGATTAAAGGCCTGTGCCATCATGCTTGGCCAGGTTCTTTTATTTTTGGTAAGAGTTGGAAGGTTAATTTTGGATCTAGGTTTGTATACTGAGATGTCTCCATCCAAATTCAATGTCTTTTCCAGGTCTGGGTCTGTGTTTCCATTATTTCATCCCTATGTAGAATCAAGTTAGGAGGTATTTACTTCCCTTAAACTCTTAGTTCTAATCCCAACAACTGAATAGTAAGATTTAGTAAGCAGGCAAATTTTTATATTTATCGTAGCTTTCTTCCTTTTCTCTATTTGTAAAGGTCCCTTTGTCACTATATTTGAAGGCCCCTTCAGATCCTGATCTTGCTAAAGAATTAACTTCTCCCTTTGACCCCCCCCAAAGTCCCTCTGCCACCCCTTGCTAGGGGGTGATTGCTAAGTCAATCAGCACCTGCTTCTTACCCATCTCCCAGGATGAAGCACAGAAGGAATTTTGACATCATACTTGGAAAGTTTCCTGACTTGGGATCAAGGGGATTAGCCCAAGAAAGAAGACAAGCTAATGATTAAAGTGAGAGTTACGGATACTGTTACTTTGCTACTATTCCTAGCAGTACTGTACTAGCCTGTGATTGGCCCAATTTAACACTTGACTTTCTATCTGTGAAAACAGGTAAACCAATCTGTCTGGTCTCAGAAATTGCTTGGGAGAAAGTGTTTCTGTTGATACCATAAGGGTGACTGACAAAAGAGGTCTGGGAATCTTTATAAATAAAATAACCATGATTCTGCTTGTAAACACCATGCCATTCCATGGCATCATTTCTTTATTTAGTCATATTTTTTTTTTAAGGAACAGATTGTTTTTATCATTGAATAGATATGGGCTTGGCTGGGAATGGGATGAGCAGAAGTTATAAGGGATTTATGAGATAAACTTCTTCCCTTCAAAGTTCAAGTACTCTTGCTTGAGGGAGAAAACATTCACTGGAGAGGAGAAAGGATAGAAACAGACTAGTATACAGTCCTTTCTATCAGGAGTGAGGCTGAGTTTTTATGAGAGGAAGTATTGTGTGGCTAATAAACTGGAGAAATGAGGACACTAGCCAGGCATGGCAGCACATGCCTGTAAAACCAGCACTTGATAAACTGAGGAAGAAGGATTGTGAGTTCAAGGCCAGCCTGGGCTACATGAAAATCTCTTTTAAAAAAAAAGTGAGGGTACTGTATATGTTCCTTAAGAATGAAAGACAAAATATTTGTTTTCAAACATCCCTCTGATGGTGTTTTGAAGAATGGCTCTGCTAAACCAGGTGTGGTGGCACAGGCCTGAAATCCCAGCACTTGGACAACTAAGGCAGGGCAGGAGAATTACACATTTGAGGTCACTCTGAGCTACACAGTGAGATTGTGCCAAAGAAAGGATGGGAGAAAGAAAGGAAAGGTAAAAAGAGAAAGAGGAAGGATGACTGTGCTAAAGCCTACTGGGATCTGTTCTTTAAAGACTTTAGCAGATTCCAGGAGCCTTATTTCCTTGACCTTCATTTCGCTCTCCAGTGTTGCTGCCTGTGTTAAGAAGAAATAGGACTCTGCTCCTTGGACTGTGTGCTACATCTCAGCTGCCCTACAAGTTTAGACTGACCTTTCATCTAGTTAAGGCCCAGGAGTGAAGTTTGACTCCCTCAAGGAAAAGTGGTGAGAGACATGGCCCTATAAGGACAGCACTTTTCTCTCCGTGGGGCACTACATATCAAATTAGCAAAATGAGGATGGTCTTCTATTCTAAATGGTCTGCTTTCCCGATGAACAATAATTTCATGTGGTTCATTTTTTTTGTCCCCTAAAGAGTAAATATCAAGGGAGAGATGACTGTGTCCTTTTTCATTCTCTTTATCTAGTACGACTCTCTGACATGATATGCTTTATTGACCGTTTAGTTTATAAATGGACGGCTTCATTATTTAACAAACCAGTTAAGCCAGACTACAGTCCTGACAGAGTGTAGATGAATAGTAGCAAATAGCCAGGGCAGTGGTGGCGCATGCCTTTAATCCCAGCACTCGGGAGGCAGAGGCAGGTGGATCTTTGAGTTGAAGGCCAGCCTGGTCTAAAGAGTGAGTTACAGGACAGCCAAGGCTACACAGAGAAACCCTGTCTCGAAAAACCAAAAGAAAAAAAGAAAAGAAAAGTAGCAAATAAATGAAGAAGGGTGGTAAAAAAAAAAATACACTGAAGTCTTTATTGGGAGCCAGGAATGACTGCAAAACCAGAATGGAAAAAGTACAACCTTGTACTAATTATGGAGAGAGAGTGAGGATGGGGACACGAACCAACAATTGTTGAGCATCTTCCAAGTGCCTAGTACTTACTTTAACATGTATGAATTCATTTCATCTTCATTATTCTAGGGATAAGTACTATTATGATACATGCTATAGAGATAAGAAAGAATTAAGAGTCAATAGGTGAGCATTAGCTCTTGATGATTCTCCTGTGGCCATCTTCTACTGGTTTCCTGTGTTTCTAGACATATTATGAGAACTCACACTGGTTGACACTGTTCTCATCCACCTTATCAGGTCTATATGGATAGCTTTAGAAGATTGCTTCCCTCTGGAGCAACTAAAAGTCAGGCATATTTCCTTCCCCTCATGAGACCTGGATTTATTAAAACTCATTGTTGCTTTCCTGTAACACAACATCCAATATGTTCCAGCAGGGCAGTGGTGGCCATATTCCTTTAATCCTGGCACTCAGGAGGCAGAGGTAGATGGATCTCTGTAAGTTTGAGACCAGCCTGCTCTATAGTGTGAGCTCCAAGACAGCCAGGACTGTTACATAGAAAAACTGTGTCAATAGAAAGAAAGAAAAAAAGAAAGAAAGAAAGAAAGAAAGAAAGAAAGAAAGAAAGAAAGAAATTCATAATTCAGTGTGTTCAGGTATTTCCTCTTTGACTTGGGGGCAAGAGATATTAATCTAAGACAATGTTTGTATTCTGGCCAGTACTATTGCTATGAGACAGTTGCTTATCTCTCAGGATATTAAGTTGGGTTTTTCATGTCTTCTGGCAGCATCTGGGAAAATGTGACAAGCTACCTTGTTAGCATGCAGGTCATATTAAATCTCACCATCTTCACACCTCTTCTCTGTCACAAGGTGAAATGTCTAAGAATCATTCCCAGAGCTCTTTAGCTCTGGCATTCACATGCTTTTTCCAGGGTGGTGTTGTTTCAGGGAGTTGCTGGTGGTAACATTTGATAATATTCTACTCTGAGCTTTCCTTCATACCAACGGGCTACTAGACCTGACATCGGTTTTCAAGTCTGGGGAATGGGTGATCCATCAGGAACAAACAGAACAAGTTTAAAGTGTCTGACTGTTTTTTCTGCTATAGTCTAGGTTAGCAGGAATACTTTTCTTGCTTAATCACGCTCTTTTTGGGGGCTTTGTTTCTTATGAGAGTCAGGATTGTGCCAGGTAGAGTTATATGAATGGAAATAATCCTCAGATGGTACAACTAGAACACCTTAGACACGTCATAAATACCTACTTTTTAGCATTTTGAAGAATGCTGACCAAAACCTACATTAAAAACACTTGTCTTTGTTCAGCTATTCTGGGCTACCTGAGTGGTAGGATCCCAAGATTACATTTTCCACTGATTTCCAATCCTTCAATTAGTTGCTTAAAGCAATTTCAGTTGCTATTTCTAATTTCAGGTGTCTCAAGCATCCCCATTGTTCATTTATGTCTCTTCCTTTTATTGTTTACAAATCCTTTTTATCTCTTTGTTCACTAGAGCTAGAGAAACAGCTGCCATCCTGGGGCTGGAGAAAGAGGAAACAGGAGACCGTGGAGAAATGAGGCCATTTTCATTTATCATGTTCCCAAAGGACAGTTCCACCAGAAGGCCTGATGATTTGTTTAGGATTTTCATCAAAATGATTGCATGCCACCCTCACAATAGTCCTCTAAGGACACCAAGGCCTGAGGAGATTAAGTGACTGGGCCAACATATAACTGCAGCTATAGCAGCCCTGTACTAGAATTCCTTTCCCTACCCTGGATGTTGGCAAGTTCAGAGGGGAGTTCCAAGGAGGTGGATAAGAGTCTTAGGACAAAGACTCTTTGATTTGGGCAGAGTCTGTCCAGGATGTACAGAAGTCAGAAACTCAAGGGCAAACAGCAAGATGAGTTGGTTCTCTTCGGTGTAATGTTTCCATCCAGAAAGGTGGGGTCAAGGGAACATTTGGGATGTTTAAGGACTGGTGTACTGCAAAAAGATGGGAATTACAGAAGTCCCCCTAGCCTTTGCTGTCTTCCCCTTGAGCTCTTCCAGCAGCTATTGACACTGCGTGCAAAGAGGATAACTGAGTCATTGAGGAATAGATTCTCTAGGCTGGTTGAAGCCAGAGGTGGTGGAAAAAAATAAGTTCAGAAAGGGAATAAGGGTTTCCTCCACCCCAAACTAACCAAGGAGGACGAGAGATAGGAAAGGTGGGCCCTGGGGCATCGCAAGCACTTACAACCAGTGGCTCTCAACCTTCCTAATGCTGTGATCCTTTAATACAGTTCCTCATGTTTTGGTGAGCTCCAACCATAAAATGATTTTTATTGATACTTCATAACTATAATCTTGCTACTCTATGAATCATAATATAAGTATCTGTGTTTTCCAATGAGAAAGGGTCATTCAACCCTAAAGAGATCATAACCCACAAGTTAAGAACTACTGATCTACATGGTAAGGAGAGTCCTGAGCAAGTTGACTCCAGGTTCCTTTTCTTGACTTGTATGTCTGCCTGAAGATGCAAGAGAAAAGAAAATAGTTTATTTCTAGCCAGTCAGCTCCTCTGGTGGGCAGCAGCATGTCACAGAAATGCCTTAATTTTCATGGTCTGAGAATTAGGAATTCTGTAAGAGCAAGGGATTTGGCTCACTGGTGAGTGTTTACCTAGCAAGCACAGGCACTGGGTTTGATTCCTATTACCCACACAAATGCATGTGTGCACACACATGTGCACATGCACGCACACACACACACACACACACACACACACAGGGGACAGAGGGAGGGAAGGAGGGAAGAGAGAGAGAGAGAGAGAGAGAGAGAGAGAGAGAGAGAGAGAGAGAACAGCATAAAATATCAAAAAACTTGAACTAGTAATTCTTTAAGAACTGGTAATTTTATTGAGGGTGAATCAATTTAATACGTTCATCATAGATAACAGAGGTTTTGTTAGGGTACCACAAGAAAGGAAAGGTTATGGGGATCATACACATATTTTAGGAAGCCACAGGAGATCCCAAACTATCTCTAGGTAGCATTATGCCATTTTCCACACATGTATGTGTCAGACAAGTGTTCTACCAGCTGAACTATATTCCCAGTCTCTCTTTTTCTCACATGTAATATTCCTGATTCCCTCTTTTATTTTTCTATTCTCACCATTGACTGGAAAAATTCATAATGGATAGAAAAAAATCCACAGGGTGTTACTCTGATTCTCTTAGCTTGCTACTACCTGTCTATTTGGATAGGGTCTTCTGTGTGTCTTTGCCCGTTATCAAATTGTGCGGCTCATTTCTGACATAGTCAAATTCTATAGCTAAATACATATGTATGTGTGTATTACCTATATATGTCTACAACAAAAAGCATATGTGTAAATGTCAAATGTTAACAATTATATTACCTATATATGTCTATAACAGAAAGCATATATGTAAATGTCAAATGTTGACAATTTATAGATAAAGGGCATGCTGGTGTTTATCACCATTTGCTTTCAATGTGTAGCATTTTTCCAAATAAAAAATTGGGACTAATATCCACAACTGGCTGAGTGTGCCTTCCTGAGCAGGTGAGAATGAATAAAGCACTGGACATGGCAGACACCATAGCTGACAGACCCAGAGTAGAGCACTTCCCTTTGGAAGGTCCAGCCTTAGGGAAAACTGACCAAGTAGAATGTCAACTGAACAAAAGAAAAACAAAACAAGTTCTTTATGTGGAATAAGTAGCTCTGCATACTGATGTTTTCCAAAGCATGACACATGAACCCTGAATCACATTTATCCCAGAGTGCATTAACCCTCCAGTTTTCTGCACCTATACATCATAGCTATAGAATCAGAATGTGGGGATTGGTGTTGGGAAAGCAGCCTTGTTAACATGCTCTCCGCTTATTTCTGTGTGCACTGAAGTGGAGACTCGGCTATATTCTTCTTGTGAGTTATTGCCCATCTCTAGAAAAATTTCCCCCAATTTTCTTCTCAGGAGGTAAAAGCTTTCTCCATCCTTAGAGGCTAAACTCAGATATATCTGCATTCATGAAGCTTTTCTTGATTTCCTGTTTCCTTAACTCCAATACTCTTCAAATAAAAGAGATGAAAGATACTAGGGGTATATAAAGTGGGGTATAGGTGCCTCTTGGGTATGAGGTAGTACTATTTAATCCCAAATTTGTACTTGGAAAATATGTTACAATTGAAAATAACCTTGATAAATACCAACATACTCTTCATCTGTAAATTGTTAATATTTAATATTTGCATACATATTCACTTATTAACATAGAAGATGCATGCATGCATACATGTATTTGGCTACAGCATTAGAAATAAAATTACTGTCATGCCAATTCACAATTAAATGCTCCTAATATTTCCTAAGAATAAGACAATCAACTATCTCCTCTTGCAGTCAGATAGAATTAGCATATCCAAGAAAGTTAACATTTTAATAGACTAAAATAACAGACTCAATATTCTAAAATTCCCTCCAAATTATCCTAGTTGTTTGTACTGACAGGATTCAATCAAGAACTATGGATTTCCTTGTTTTTTTAAGTCTTCTTTAATCTAGATTCTGAAAAAAAAAAGAGAGAGAGATTGTTTTCCTTCTATTAGTACTAATATTTTTGGCGAGCCCAGAAAAGTGTCTCATAAACCATCTGCTTGTTTCTGATGTTTTCCTCATGATCACATTCAGGTTAAGTATTTGGGGTGAAGATCCTACAGAATTAATGTTATGTGATACCCTGCTTTGTGCTGGCTCATTTCATGTCAACTTGACATGGGTTAAAGTTATCTGAAAGGAAGGAAGCTCAATTGAGAAAATGCCTCTATAAGATCCAGCTCTAGGGCAATCTCTTAGTTAGTGATTCACAAGGGACATCCAACCCATTGTGGGTGGGGCCACCCCTGGGCTAGTGGTCCTGGGAGTAAGCCATGGGGAACAAGCCAGTAAGTGGCACCCTCAGTAGCCTCTCTATCAGCTCCTACCTCCAGGCTCCTGTCCACATTGAGTTCCTGTTCTGACTTCCTGTTCTGACTATAGATGTGGAAGAGTAAGGCATGTAAAGCCTTTCCTCCTCAGCTTGCTTTTGGCCATGAGGTTTCTTCATAGCAATAGTGACCCGGAGACACTACTACATCAATTGAATGTTCATTGTTATTAACAATGACCCTGTTTTTAGTTGTGGTAAGTTTGATGGCTTAGCTAAGATATATATTTTCCAAAATTCTTCATTATAAAGGTGCATTTTTCTTTGAAAATAATAAGTAATCTTTGAAGTATACTTAGAGAATGAAATTTAAGTTTGCTCTGAAAAGAAAAACTAAAAACCAAAATCAGGTTTGCCCTGGAAATTTTCACCAATACTTTTAGAATCCATGGATTCAATTGCTGTATTGATAAATAGGTAAGGTAGGATCTATAGGTAAGATCCCTAAGAAGTCATGCATTCTTGGAGGTACTTACCAACAGAAGACACACAAGATATAATACCATGGCACTGACTTTTAGTTCTTGCACTTGAAAGGTAGAAACAGGCAGATCTCTATGAGTTGTAAGCCAGAATGGTCTATGAAGTGAGTTCCAGGCTAGCCAGAACTACATAATGAGACCTGTCTCAAATAAAAGGTATAATAGTAAACCAAATCAGGCACTTTAAGTTAAGCCATTTATTGTTATACAAATCTAAAGATTGCATGCCTGGGGGAGGATCAGAGTTGTATTATATTCACTCACTTATTATGAACAGGAATGAGGCTGGGGAGATGGCACATTGGGTAAGAGTGTTTGCTCTGCGTGCATGGGAACCTACGTAAGTTCAAATCCCCAGTGCCCTCATAAAAAGGAAGGCATGGCTGTCCATGCCTGTAAGCTCAGCACTGGGGAACAAAGGCAGATGGATCCTCCAAGTCAGTGAGAAACCCTCCCTCAAGGCAACGGATGGACAGCAATAGAGAAGGCTTGCATGTGCTTGTGCACAGATATGCACACTCACATTAATGAGTAAATATAACACCTCTCTCTCTCTCAACAGAGAGATAGTGAATGAGAACAAGGAGGGAATGGAGTGAGAGGGAGGGGAGGTAGAGGAAACTGTTCAGGCATAACGGCACTTGCCAATAATCTTAGAACTCATGAGACAGACAGGCGGATCATGAATTGCAAGTTATCCTCAGCTACATAGCAAGCACATCTTCAAAGAAATAGAGTTTAGAGGTAGAGCACTTCATAGCATATACAATGGCCTGGATTTGATGCCCAGCATAGCCAAATTAATTAATTAATTGATTAATAAACAAACAAACTAGATTAAAGCCCAGTTTTAATTCTAGAATCCATGTTTATACAGTAGAGTATACTCCTTAATAAATAATTCCACCTGACTTCAGAAAACTCTCCCCAGTTTCTTTCCAAGAGTTCCAGGTTCACAACATTCCTGAGTGGGATAGCAGGGACAACGGACTTTCAAGGCAGATGATGCCTCTGAGAAATCAACTGACATTCCTGTGGTCTTAGAACAAATGAGTAACTGAACATGGCTGCTGACGGAGAGACCTCTCGATCTTGCTTATGAGTTTGCTTTAACCAATGAGGCAGCTGAAAGCCCCCATGATTTCTGACTAGTGCTTTGCTGAATCTAGAGTGAGTTCATGTTGGATGAATGTCACAGCTGTCAGCTTGCTGAAATGCAGGTGCTTGGTCATAAACAGGTTTGCGGGATTTCATAGGAAAGCCCAGTGTTGCCTAAGTGCCTGTTCTAAGCTTGGCATGTTTGACTGGCTCTCCTAAGGCTCGAAGCTCTCTTTCTTGCCTGTTACAGGGAAAAGTCTCCTCTTAACATATAACTGTTTTCAGATTTCTCACACTCACCTACATCTTCCATCCTCTGCTAAGTGATTGTAGTCCACAGTTTCCTTCTTCGTCTACTAATTCCTGCTTGAGGAGACATAGAAAATGCACCAGTCTGACCCACATGACCTATGCATATTCATACATGCATACATATGTACACACGTAGACACTAGCACACACATAAATGCAAATATATATTAGCTCACATACAAACACACACACATACACAGAAATAAGCACCGAACACACACAAATGCACACAAACACACATAATGCCAACACATGCACAAATATATGAAAACACAAACACACATGCACACACAAATATACAACAACACACATTATACTCAATACCTACACACATGCACACAGACACACCAACAATCCAAAGACTCTTCTGATCAAAGGGGCCATCTGGAATGTGGGATTTCATTGAACACTTAATTTCAGACCACCCATTTTTTAGTGATAGAGGTGTCAGAAAAACATGCCTGCACCTGTTGCAAAGTCTCACAGCTGGACACAGACACACACATATAGACTATCATCCCAATTTTAGCATATGTACTGTTGAATAAAATACATGTACATATAAAGTATCATCCAAGTTTAGCATGTGTCCCAAGAAAGCAGCCAGCATCAGATGTAGACATAACACATTTCAAGGTTAGGTGAATATGCTCAGGACACCTCTGTCCTATCACATCAAAGTTTGAGCAGCTCCAGGGACAAGCTGCTTACTAATCTGCAGAGGCACCTGATCTCTCTGACTAGATTTGCTTAACAAAACTCTTCCAAAAATAAAATCTATTAGCCCTGTAGAGTTTTTGCTTTTAGAGGCTACTGCCTTCCTTTGGAGTCATTCAGAACAAGGACTGTGCTTTCCCACATAGGAACTAAAAGTTCTGGCATTGGTTCCCAGCAGGGACTCTGAAATGCCTTCTTCTCTGTGGATTTCTGAAGTTCATTTTCACAGTCAGGGCTGCCCCTCCTAGATTACACCACTCCACCTTGCTCACCAATCAAACAAAAGTTGCTTAGAGGCTGAACCACTGTGGGTCCACTGTGGTGCCATCATTCTGCTTGCCAAAAGCCATTTGAGGCAGCAGGTAAGTAAGCATTTACAGAGGCACATTGGGTTTCTGAGAGGTACCAACCTAGCTAAGGCAGAAATAGTCTCTAACTTAATAATCTGCTCATCACACACAGTAAGAGACACCCTGACTTATTCAAAGACACTGTGGGTGGTGCAGAGGATGAATAAGCATGATTCACTGCCACTCTGTCACCCAGGGCACGAAGAATAATAAAACACAAAGAATTGTAGCTGCCTGAGTAGTAAATTAAGAGATCCGGGGCTCAGCTAGACTCTAGACATCAATGTTACCATGGCAATAAAAGGCCCCAGCATTCAGCAGCTATTACAGATCAGGCATCTAATAGGCTAGTCTATGTCACAGCCAAAGCCCAAGGGGCTAGCAAAGAAGACCAATTAGCATATCCATTCATTACAGGCCTCTGCACACTTCTTCTCTTAATTCCAATTAGTTGTTTGTTTTAACCAACATCTCTTGCCTGCATTATACTCATTGGTGCCTTTTAGCCAGTAGAAATAAGATTGAATTTCCACAAGGACTTCACAATTTCCCAAGCCTCCATTTATTTCCCCTGGGGTTTAGTCTCATATAGTTGCAAACCCATGGTCTTCAGTCCCTCGAAATAAAAGCATCTCTTACTTTACAAGTGTACTCAACAGATGGAAACTGCTTTGGAATGTGATGTGCTAAGGGATTTTCCTGGAACCCAGTGAAATAGGGATCTGGGGCCATAATCTGGACCATTTAGGTCAAGGAAACCCTCTGATCTTAGCCAGTGAGCCTGCTGGCTATGGCCACTGGCCATTACTCAGAGGCTAGCTGTTCAGGAGGGGGAACATTGGACACCAGGAACCATGATGACACCATAAAAGTCAGGCAGTAACTATTCTAGTCTGAAGAACTGCCCTTCCAGGTCTGGCCTGAGGCCTGCCTATTCTGGAAACCCTCCCTTGATAGTCATGGCCACAAGAGAATTTTCTCTTCTATTTGCTTCAAGGAGGACACCCTTTGTTAGGAAGTGTTTATAGGCAGCCTCAGGCCCTAATTTGGCCTATCACTCACTTTTCAGCTTGAATGACTTACCTCTGGAAGAGGAGCCAATGTTCTTAACCACTAAGCCATCTCTCCAGCTCTGACAGCTTGTCTCTTAATCAGAGTTGAATGCAGACATATACAGTTTGGGGGGTTGTTGTTGTTGTTTTGGTTTTGACATCATACAGGATCTGGGTTTGTTTTTCCCCCACCAGCAGTTGGCACTACAGAAGGCAGTCTGAATAGTAGTCAAAACACATTGCAAATATATTAAGTATGTGTTAATCACCCAGAATGCTATGGGATAAAAGATTCTGGAGAATGCAATGTTTTGTTATGTGAAGTCTTGTCACTCCAAATCTTTTGTCGCTCTACTCTTGATTCTTGAAAAGTAACTAAAATTATTATATTCTTTTTTGTTAAGATGTATTTTATTTTGTATGTGTGCTCAGGCAAAGTGAGTGTGGGTGTCCATGGAGCCCAGAAGAGGGCATTGCTTTACCCGGTGCTGGGGTTACAGACAGTTGTGAGCAACCTCACATGGATATTGGGAACAGAACTCAGGTCCTCAGCAGGAGCAGCACATGTTCTTACTGCTGGACCATCCCTCCAATCTCCAGGAAAATAGGACCAGTGAATGGATTCTGCATTTAGTTTTGAGGCATCCATAGACCTAAGATTTCTCATATTCAACACCAGGGATAACACAAAGTAATAGGGTAGAGAAAGTATAAGACATAGAACAAGACATCTGTCCAATGCTGATCATTCCCAGAAACATATCTTAATTCTATTGAAATCCAAAGAGAGGAATGAATTTCTTTTCCGTAAGTGGCTTCTTTCTCTTAAAAATGTGGCAGCAGTATCTTGGAGAGGCTCTGTTAAGGAAGAGTCCTGATGAGGGACACTAAAATAAATTAAGTCTTTAAAACTGTTGTCATCAGAACAGCATAGACTTCAAATTGTGGTTAATTTTGCCTAGGTTATTATGCTGTTTGCCTTGGTTATGCCAAGAACCTTAGTTTCTGCAATTTTCTCAGCCACCTGGATAGAACAGAAAGTAGGGAGTGGTTTCAAGGAAGGATCACAAACTCTACCCAGACCTCACAGTGGCGGACCAAACAGACCCAAAGTGCTAAACAATGTTTCTAGCAGTTTCTATTCATTTTCTTTTGCTGGATCCCATTTTGGCTTCAGGAGTTATATATGTCTGGGAAACTGACACTGCAAAGTTCTGGCTTGTTCCCTGCCCTGATGCTAAGGGATAAATATAGATCTCAACCACTACAGAAATTTGGCCAGGATTCCAAGGGTGTGTGTATGAGGGGCAGTGACGGATGGGGCCACTGTGACATGTGGCCTAGAAAAAGGTTTCTTTATATCCAAGACCCTCTTTGAGATAAGGAGGGTTAAAGCAGAAGTTTTGCATCCAAAATTAAAAAGGCATAGTACACATTTTCAGGAGTTTAGGATCCAGTAAGGAATATTTTATAGGTGGCTTAGAGAAGAGGGTAAGGAGAGCAAAGGGAATCTTCCCTGACACCCTAGATCCTTTTGCATGAGATCAGCCTTACGAAAAAAGCAAGTTATTCTTGGCCATCTCCCCTCACCCTAACTCCCACCCACACCCCACCCCCTTGTGCGCACGCGCGCGCGTGCGCGCACACACACACAGACACACACACACAGACACACACACACACACACACACACACACACACATACTGATATCCAACTCTTGATTGAGAAGAATATGACTTAAGATTTCCATTGAGCCCATCATCTCTCAGGTCCTGGAGAAGGGCAAGTGGTGGAAAGGCACATGAAGGGGGCAGCGAATTGCTCATCCTCGTGACCCAGAATATCTCCCCCTCCCTGTAATGATGAGCTTGCTTTTCCAAAAGGGCTTTCCTTTGATTCCAGGAAAGAGCCAACCAATGAGAGAGGAGCATGCTAGATTATTTTGGGGAAGGGCTTATGCCAGCAAGGTTCACTTTTAGTAGGCTCCAAGTGTCCCCAGCAACCAGTGTCTCCTCCACCAGCAGAAGCTCCAGAACCCTGCCCTATTCGCCTGCCTCTGCAGCATCTTGGCCCACTGAACAGCCATGAGACGGCAACTCCGCTCCAGAAGGGCTCCGGCCTTTCCTTACGGTTATCGCTACAGACTTGTGAGTCTCAGGGAGCAGAATATTTTGCTGCCCTTTTTAGTTGGTTGGGTTGGGTGCTGTGTAGAACTTGAATTATGGCTGCCTTGTCTTGGGATAAAAAGGAATAAATGAAGTTTAGGGAATCTCAGACATTGGAAGAAGAGCAGTGACTTCCAGCAACCCAGGGCACCCTAAATTACTGAATGGAAGGAGGGCTCATTTCTTTGCAAGGGAACAGAGATAAAGAAATGGGAAGATACCAGGGGGTTAGGAGCCCTTTGAAGCTTTTTGTAGGAGTCTAAAATATGAGCAGACCTTGGAGTATGGGAATAGAGGTTTCATTGCAAGAAATTTGACCAGGAGAAAAGGGAAAGAGAAGAGGAAATGAAACGCACTGCCTGCCCAGCTGTCTCAGTCCCTATGGGTGGTGGCTTTTAGGAACCAGCTGTTCTTTTTCTAAGGCATAAATTTCAAACTATAGCTAAAAAATCACAGAATCCTTGATAGGAACTAGAACAAAGCCTAGACACCACCTCTCCAGAACCCCTCATCATGTTGGAGGAGGCTGCTGGGTTGCAGAATGCCAGACTGATTTGCAAGTTAGTGGGGACTCCAACATGAGAATGTGCATCTTGTTTCTAACTTGTGCTCTTTCCCCTGTGTTTGTGATATGCAACCTCTTGAGGCTCCGATCCACCGTCACGCCTTTCACCACCTTGTCTGACACCTCACCAACCCCCACACACACGCACGCACGCATGCGCACGCACACACATACACACACACACAAGCACAAGCACACATGCATACAACGAACACACCTTCTGTTTACTTCCAGGTTCCTTTACAAACTCTTTTATCTCAAACATGTTTTCACATTTACTTTGCTCTAAATCGTAAATATACAACACTCTCAGAATGATTATAATATGAATGCAAAAGGAAGCAAAGCATAAACCAATTTTCTTTGCATATGACCACTTATGCACCTAGGGAATTAAGGGAAAACTGTCTAGAGTAAGCTGGAAAATAAAACTCACAATTCTACTCTCATGCCAACCACTAAGGGAGTTTCTTAGCACTCTGATGTAGAATCTTTCCTTTGATACCTGCAGGTTCTTCCCTCTCTTGAGACCAGTCACAGTCTATGGAGTATATATAGCTGTACCTTATTTGGCTTCTTTCCTATGTTGAATTGCTGAAATTGTTGTGTATAACGTCAACAATTTGTCCAGAATTTTGAATTTTAAGTACCACAGGGGATTTTGCTCTTCATAATATCTGATCAAGTTAAAAATAAATCATTTGATGCAATTGTATGTGTTATTTTTTTTCTTTTAAATTAACATGCCATTCAGATGTTTGCACAATGTTACTCAGTGCAAGATACAAATTTATCCTTTGGGTCATACTGTTTGTTTGTATATTTGTTTATATGTTTATATATTTAGATTGCTCAAAATGGAGCTCCCTTCTGTCCTTCAGGCTTCCCTTTTAGGGAAACATGAGGGCCCCAGCACACACCCACTACCATATCTGAGCATGCTCACACACACCATCATATGAGGGTGGTGCCACTTTAGGAAACTGACAGAAACAGAACCTTGGAGATGAACGCCCTCATCGCCAAAGCATTTCCTAATGGAGCGTGTTAAATGATTGCACGGAAGTGCATTTTACACAGGATTTCATTTACAAGGAGCCTTTGGGAAAAGCCTGTGTTGCACAGTGTGACATTTCCCTGTCCCTGGATGCAGGGACGAGGAAAGAAGCTATTTGAGGTTCCTGAAATAAGGCTCAAGTGGTAGGAATCTGTGAAGGGAAAATAAGCTCCAAGAAGATTAATTCTTTCTGGGAGGATAAGACTTTAATGGCAGCCATTTTAACAAGATTATTTTGAGAGCACATATCTACAAATAAGATAAGGCTGAGGGCCGTGTCCAGCTGCTTCCTCTGTAGAGCAGATGTGGAAGGCAGGCATGGGCAACAAAAGAAAGCCATTCCAGAAATCTAAAGGGATTTGAAACCATTCCTGATGAAAGGTTACATTTCAAATTCTGTGAGAATTTGGTGCATGGGTTTTCTGGGGGTCACGTTGACTAGCCAACCTAGTATACATGACTTCTGAGGTTAAGGATGGCAAAATCTGTGGGAATATTCCTCCAGAGTCCAGGCAGTAGCACTGATACTACCCACTGAATACCTCATGGTGGGCTTCACACTGTGGATAGACCACAAAACATTAGGAAATATGGACCTTCCACTTGTACGTTCAAAACCTGGTTTGGGAGAAAAATGTATACATAAGTTCACACATGAGTGAAAGATTTAAGAATGTGCATTAATTTATTTAGCATTGAACGATAGACAAGGTTGATTTTCCTAAGTTTTATACTGTGAATCCATGTCCAAGTCAGACATCCTTGATTATAAGCACCTACCTGGGAACACAGACTCTAAGACATCATCTTGTTCATAAATCTGCTAAGCCACTTCTTTTCAATGTGATGGAGGAGAAACTGTGCAGAGTATCAAGAGACACAAGTTCCGAGACTGTCAACTCTGTCATGGATTTGCTGTGTGGCTTTGGCCAGATCCTCTCCCCTCTCTGGAGCTCAGTTGGACAATCATATTTTGGAAGCCCCCGTAAGTTCTGATATGGTATGTGATACGGAGCTATACGTTTGAACAAATTAGAGAACAATTCAAGGGTGCTCATTATCAAGAACAGGGAGTTCTGGGGAGATTAAATGCAAAGAGCAGAGATTTGTCTGTAACATTTTTACTGATTCTGAACAATCAATTTCCTTAACTCTGTGCTAGAGGTAGCATGGATAGCTGAATGCCCTCTAAGTGGCCTTTGAGGAATCAGGCAGGAAGGGGTCAGTACAGAGTCCATGGCCTCTAGCATTTGACACATCCAACCCCAACAGGTGCACCAGCCTTGACACTCTTCAGACTTGGACAGCACAGAGAAGGGAGGCTGGCCCGATTTTCTGCTGTTGCCATGAGCCTTGGCAAACTCCCAAAGAACAATGTTGCAGCCCTCCAGCCTTTACCTCTGAGGCATTTGAAATACCACTGGCGGCGTCTGGATCTTCCTCTTTCTTTCTTTCTTTCTTTCTTCCTTCCTTCCTTCCTTCCTTTCTTTCTTTCTTTCTGCTTTGTTTAACTTTCTTAAAACAATTCAAAGATTACTGTCTCAAATCTCAAATGCTAGTTGTAATAAATCAACAAATATATGCTGAGTACTTACTTTGTGCCCAACCTTTTTGTATATATTTTTAGTTAATTTTTAAAATTAAGATACAAATACATCCTTCCTCTGCTTCCCTTTCCTCCCCGAAACCCCCCTATTCACTCCCTTTTTACTCCTTATCAAATTCATGGCCTCTCTTCCTTTAATTGATATAATTAATATATATAAATTGATATATATTAATTGATATAATTAATATATGCCTAAATATATAAATGCAACCTGCTCAGCCTGTTTAGTGTTACTTAGATATGTATGAGTTCAGGGCTGACTGTGTGCCCAGCTTTTTAAACTAAGCTAGAGGGGGAAACAAAGGAAATATCCGTTGGGATCTCATCTCTCTGGGGGGAGGGGTCTGTCCATCTAACTTAAGGCAGGAAGCAGGAAATGAGTCCTTGTTTGTGTTCGGAAGACAGTGGAAGTTTTGAGGAGGGGTACAGCAGTTGGCCTTTCCTCCTGATTATCTGCCTGAGCCTATTTTTAGGCACAACTTAGGATGGTGAGGTAAAGCAGCTGAAAGTGTACAGAGTGTTAGGACAAAGCTTGCTCTGGCTGGGAAGTTACCATCATAGATATAAATGTCGAAGACTGCTCAGTCCTTCAGTGTGAGCTCAGCTCACTCCTGATAGGTCAAAATTAAATAGGAAGCCGAGGCCCTGGACAGAGAAGTGACATGAGATACCCTAGAAAAAGAACCTAAATACCTGATGTTGAAACTAAACTTTAGCACCACTGTGGAAATAATCGTGATTCAAGATGAGCCATAGAAAGAATGTTCCCTCCAACAGGGGGAACAGAGAAAGAAAATTCACCTCTTGCAACAATGGGTATTTCCCTGGGGATGTGAAAAATTGAAATACCTCCAAATACTGAGCTGTTGCCATTTATTTGGGTTTCTGGGATGTGCCACTGGGATCTTTTTTGTTCACAGAGAGGTCTGTGTTTTGTCACTGCCCTAGGATGATCAGGATGAAGTGAATCACAACTACTTAGCAGATGAAGAAGAGGAAGCGGAAGAAGAGGCTCAGATGATGATGGTGCCTGGTCTGGAGGAAGAGGAAGAAGAGGAGGAAGGAAAAGAGGAGGAGGAAGAAAGGGGGGAAGAAGAAGGTCAGGGTCAGTCAACAGGCAATGCCTGGTGGCGGAAATTGCAGATCGTGAATGAATACCTGTGGGACCCGGAGAAAAGGATGTCTCTGGCCCGAACAGGTCAGAGTCGGAGTAAGTCCCATTCATCCCAATGCCCCAGTCTGGTGTCCTTGGCTTTTTGATGTGGTATCCCGAGCTCCTTGGCTGTACGCTGGATGGGTTTGTTACAGACTCCTCTTAACATTTCAAAGAAAGACACCAATGGCTGGTGCCATCCTTGGACCATGGACAGATCAGATTCATCAGAAAAGTCACTAAATAGATGGACAAGAGTGAATGTGTGACTGCAATCTACTAGTCTCCATATGCAGTACAAAATAACACTGAGAATGAGTTGAAAGAGCATAGGGTGTGTTTTTCATGCCCAAGTCCTGTCCCTTTCTATGCATGTCACCATGGGCTCATCATTTACCCACTCATAGCCTCAGTCTCCCCACACGCCACATGGGATGATGGGGGACTCTGCTCTGCCTCGCTAACAGAATCAGCATAGGACTCTAAAACAGGCTAAAAATAAGATTGAAAGGAATATGTAGAATACTATGTTTAAGATACAACACGAAAGCCCTGCTAACGTAACCAAGGGTTTATAAAGCCTTATTAGTTCACTTACCTGTGTTCGAGAAGGAGAGCCCAGAAGCCTATCCTGACCCCAGCTTCTGAGTGCTTTATACCTCCGTGGTAGACACAGAAAAATTGCTTT
The DNA here is from genome assembly GCA_019843965.1 of Rhynchomys soricoides. Classification (NCBI taxonomy): domain Eukaryota; kingdom Metazoa; phylum Chordata; class Mammalia; order Rodentia; family Muridae; genus Rhynchomys; species Rhynchomys soricoides. The sequence continues at coordinate 213,497 of JADRCH010007355.1, forward strand.
TAAAGAGATCATTGCTAGGGACTAAGGTTGAGTTTCCTTGTTGTTTGATCAATGATAGAATGGCGTAGCTTAGTTCTTTCTCTTTGTATCACATGTTGCCCCCTTTTCTACTTTACAAATTGTTCAGCTCTCCTTTCCCAGGGTTCTACTCACTTCTTCAACTATTACTGATGAGCCTTCTCCTCAGAAGATTTTGTGGGTAGTAAAGTCCATACTTGCCACGTTCTACACATCCCAGACAAAAGGAAAGTAGCTGCTGATTCCTAGCGCGGTTAATCCACAGGAAGAAATGTAAAAAAAACAAAACAAATAAACAAAAGATAAACAGTGGATACCATGGATGAAGTACTAGTCCCCTGCTGCCAAGGGTCTAGGTTGTTGAAGTTGATGGCCATTCCTTCCGAAGGCCCTTTTGGCTAAGAATTGTCAAGTTTTGTAGTCAATGCTGCTAATTCAGCTCAGTTTGCATGAAGTAGCCAGCTCTATTTCCTGGAATTAGGAATAGCAGGTGTGAGGATCTAAACAACACACATGCTCCTCCTCAGTTCCTAGCCCCACCCATGCCCATCCCTGGAACTGGAACTAATATACCATTTAAGGGACATTCCAATGTTTTGGAAGCTGCAGACAAATGCTAGACACTCACTGGAGCTTCAGAGGAGTCACAGCTGTTTCTTCTTTCCCTAAAGAGGACTGGAAAACCAGGCCTTGTGAAATGCAAGCACAATTCTGGGAGGGGAAGCCATACTTTAACCCTTAAAAAGCTATTGGAACTTCACCAGATATCATCCATCTAAATTGCTCTGATGAATAACAAGACACGGGGCAGCAAAGAGGGATGAGGTAGGCAGGTACAAGTACTTGGAGAAGACACAGCCATGGGGATGCTTCATTGTAGGCTGCAGCCAGACCAATGGTTCATGGGTCTTAGACTAGCCCAGCAATTCACAAACCTATTAGATTGTCCCAAGGTAAGGAGCAAATATTCATATGATGCCTACATCATGAGGTGCAGGAATTGCTGTCCTCTTTTCTGACAGCTAAGTGACCACTTGAGCGTTTACTAACCCTGCTCCAATCTGGACATCAGCATGTCCAATCTGTTCACCCTGCCTGTTAATATAGTCTGTTCTTTACCCCTGGTAGCTGGGCAATACCAATTTTTTTTTTTAGGATATATATGTTATTTTATTCACCCAAAATGAATCATATGAGGTCATGATATGATTATCCTATTTTACAAATGCAGAAACTGAGGCTAAGAATGGGTAAGTGACTTGCCTAAAGTCACAGAGTAACTAAGTGGCAGTTCTGGCGTTCAAATAGCAGAGTTCATTTTCTTGTCAGAATGCCTTACTAGTTTCACGAATTTGAACAATGAACAAGGCCTTCCCTGATTTGTAAAGCCTCAAGAGATTGGCTGCTTTGTTGGATGAAGAGTTGGCCTAGAGAAGGGCTTGAGATAAAACTATCTGGAGCAGGAAGGACTCGATCGATTGACAAGTTTAAATGGGCTGGTACCTGAGGATAGGTAAGAGACTAGGCTATCATCGTCTCAAGGCCACCTTTCCCCAGTGGGGCCTAGGGGACTCATTACTAGTGTCATTATCTTATCTACAGCTCTATGGCCCACATATCTTAAGAAGAAAAGAAGATATTGCCAAAGAAATTAATCTGTGTTCCACTGATTCCCTTTCATGCCTGAAACTGGATCCCCCTAGGATGGCTCTAGGCTGTCTATCCATTCCCAGGATGAGAATGGGAGTGGAGAAAAGGTGGCAGAAACACAGGACATATCCCTTTAGGATAACTAGTGAACAACAGGCAAGAGCCACAGGTCACAGACATGGTTGTTTCTTCTCTAGAGACTAATTAAATCAATGTGTCCATGCTCCAGTTCTACTTTAGTTTATCTTATACAAACATAAAGGATCAGTTCCATTTCCAGCTAGATTACTACAGTCTGTCTTTCTCCCTGCCCCCACCAATTTTATTTGGTTCATGGTTCAATTTAAAAATTAACGTTTGAATTCATTTGGAGGTACAGCAAAGTTGTGTGGTTTATCCTAGCTTCTGGTTCATGATTCAGTTAAAATCTATAGTTCCAACAATATGCCACCCCTGTAAGTGAAGCCAAATATATTTGCCTGAGAGGTCTCCATGGAAGACTGGAAAAGAGCTTCTGGGCAGCTATCTCGTGCTCACTCACCTCATCCTATGCTCTGTAGTCCTGGGAAAAAAACATAATCCCAATACAACCCACAGAAGGGCAATTCATACAACTGTGCATCTGAGCCTATAGAAATAATAACAATATTAATAATAGCAATAATGATGGATGCCATTTATAGAGCACTTAGAATCTGCCAGGCTCTGTGCCATAGTGTTGATATGCATTATTTAATGCTTATTTAATATAGCAAGTACTATGCTATTGTCCTTGTTTACCAGATGAGGACACCAAGGCCTAGAGTAGCAAACATCATGTCCAAGGTTAAACTGTTAGAAGTGATAGAATCAGAATAAGAATATAAAAAGAAGGAATTTCATACATTGTCAGGGATACTTATAAATATATGTTGTAGATTCTACAGCTTTCCTAAGTTCACGTACAACAAATGTCAGTGATTATCATTTCCCCTTACTGTCTTTCCCAACCTTCATTAGTGTTCCCTTTGGAAAGAGCCACTTAAACTTTGCTAAGGATGAATAATATTTGAAATGAGTAGGCAAGGATAAGCCTTGATTAGAAGGAAGTCCAGTGCAAATGAGTCAAAGGGTTGAATTCTAGGCCATGTGAAGAAAAATGCTGCTTTCACCTCTTGCAAATATCTTTAATCACTTAAACCAAGTGGCTAGGTCTCTTCAGGACATCTGCCATAATGACTAGTGATCTACATTCAGGACATCAGTCATGGCCCGCCCAGAAGACTCCTAAGCAATTTCCCCTCTGCTCTGTGTTGAAGCCCTATAACCTTGCTCATAGTCATCATGTGCCCAGCGAGACTTTCTGTTGGAGATACTGGGAAGGAAAATTGCACTCAGACCCCCTGACACAGCCACCAATTCCAGACTAACAAAGTCTGAATAAGCAAGGAGATTATCTGCCTGAGTTGATTCTAGTTCATGAGTTCAGTGGGGAGGTGGGGAGGTGGGGAGGGGGGGAGGGGGGGAGGTGGGCCTTTTTGGCAAGCACTGACCACTGTCATCTTCAATTGCTCTACAGGTCTTATTTTAGTCATTTACTTCTTCTTCTATGCCTCCCTGGCTGCTGTGATCACCCTATTCATATACATGGTATTCCTAGCCATCAGTCCTTACATGCCGACCTTCACTGAGCAGGTGAAACCTCCTGGTGAGTATGCCCAAATGCCCTGCATTGTCAGAACTCTGGGCAGAAATCCGTTTGCACAGCATGTTCAGCCTCAATTAACTTTGACTCTTCCTGGTAATGACTTAGAGATTCAATTATTAAGAGGAAAGATGAAATGGTACTTGATAAATTATGGTCCTTTTCATTTTGATTGCCTGGGAGGGTATGGTACCATGGGAATCTGTATAAAAAAAATCCAAGAATGGGTTAATATATCCCAAGACCTGTTTTCATTGCCAGGAGTTATGATCAGACCCTTCGCTCATAGCCTTAACTTCAACTTCAACGTTTCTGAACCTGAAACTTGGCAGCGTTATGTGATTAGCCTAAATGGCTTTCTCCAGGGTAAGTTCCCCTGAGGAGTGGAAAGCTCTTTAGAAAAGTAGTGGGTGGGAATGCAAAATTCAAAATCCATGGGGACCAGAAATCTGATTAAGTCACCCCTACCTGTGTTGTTTTGCATACCTGCCAGCACCCTTTATAAAATAATATTTAAATAAAGCTCCGACTATGTGTGGCCCACTGTGAGCTCTTTAAGACACAGAACTTGTTTTTCTTCATGAATACCCTACAGCACCTAGTTAAACACTGAGCACATCCAAGTGATCATCTTTATAAATGATCTCTTATAAAAGATCACGCTGGAGGGAGACAGTAGTGAGGAAAGGAGAGTGTTCACCAAGAGCAGCAGGATTCCCACCTCCCATACTTTCCCAAAAAGAGAATCCTGAGTATCAGCTATCTTGAGAGAAAATGTCTTTTTGTAACAGCTGCTTAGAAAAGAGTCAGAGGACTAGATCACCGACTAGCATGTTGATCGAAAATATTTCAAGAATTCCCTTATCTGCAGTATTATCAGGCACACTTTCAGGGACAAATGCTTGTGCTTTACTCTGTGAGAGCGAAGGGAATAGTAGTTTGAGAAGGCTGTGGAACCTTTAGGAGAGAGAACAACTCTGAAGGAAGTGAGTCACTGGGAGTAATCCTTGAGGTGTCAGAGACAGACCTCACTCCTGTTCACTCTCTGCTTCCGGGATATGGATGCAGTGTGACCACCCAGCTTTTTGCTCCTCCCACTTTGACTTTCTTGTTGCTGCATATTCTCAACCATGATGGACTGTCTCCCATTAGAACTGTAAGCCAAAATACACCCGTTTCCCCTTAATTTGCTTCTCCCAGGGAATTTTATCTCAGCTACAGAAAAGTAACTAAGAACCCCAACTTGGAAATGCTAGCACATGCCTGTAAAACCAACATGAGTTTGAGGTAGGAGGATAACTTGGGACTCAGGAGTTCAAGACCAGCCCAAGCTATTTAGTTAGTGAGATAACCATCTCAAAATAGATAGATAGGTAGGTAGATAGATAGATAGATAGATAGATAGACAGATAGATACATAGAGCCGGGCGGTGGTGGCGCATGCCTTTAATCTCAGCACTTGGGAGGCAGAGGCAAGCGGATTTCTGAGTTCAAGGCCAGCCTGGTCTACATAGTGAGTTCCAGAACAGCCAGGGGTACACAGAGAAACCCTGTCTTGAAAAAAAATTAGGTAGATAGATGATAGATAGATAGATAGATAGATAGATAATTTAAGTAAATACTCGGTTAATGTTTGTATCACTGCAGCTAAATTTTATGAATAGGGAAACTTAGCTAGAATGCTTTAGATGGCCTGGCCTGGCTGAAACAGGGATTGTATGGTGGGATGAAAATAGCTAGTAGAATATACACTGATTTAGGAGAACAGTCTCTTAGCATGAGCCAGGAAGTATTATTAAAAATAACACATTTTGTCATTCAACTTTTACCAGGAATAATAGAATTCTTGGTCTTCAGTTTTGAAATGAGAGGATCGGGGCTCAGAAGAGGGAGCAACTTGATCCCCATCTCCTAGCAGCAGAATCCATTTGGGAGATCACATGTTTGTTACTCAAAAGTGTTAGCCCAGGGGATGCAGCACAGGCATCACACAGGCGTTGGTAGAACCTCAGATCATACCCCATAACTATGGAATCAGTCTCCATTTTTTTTTCATATGATTTGTATGAATTTTAAGCTTGAGAAATGTCATGTTTCCTAACTGTGCTGTTGCCATTTAAGCCGATGTTAGAAACTCAGCTTTGTGCTAGTAAGGCTCACTGCTATTTGAGGTGAAACTGAGCTTCAGATTCTGCACCTGTAGAATGACAGAGCTGAGTTCTTTCTGATCCATGTAGTTCTATTTTGGGCCACAGAAGTATTTTGGGCATCTTAGTCAGCATAGCGTCTTTCTGTAAAAATGCTTGTGAGCTATTTCAAGTATGCATATTGTCAAAATCTCTGCTGAGGAAATTCCTGCAGTAAGACAGTAGACGGGGAAATACCAATTTTGACCTGATGATGAAGGCAGGGAACAGCAGCAAGGCATTAGGTTACTTCTAAAGAGTAGGTAATACGTGACTGGGGAGGTGGCTCAGCAGTTAAAGCACTTGACACTTGCCAAGCAAGCAAGAAGAGCAGAGTTAGGATCTCCAGAATCTACATAAATGCTGTATGGATATTGTAGACAACCCATAACCCCAGCCTCAGAAGGCAGACTTACAAGACTGACTATTGAGACTAGCCATATCATTGAACTCTGTGTTAGATTGAAATGTCCTTGCCTCAATAGATAAGGTGTAAGAGTGATCCAGGAAGATTCCCAGCATCAATCCTGGGCCTCGACATTACCATGCACATAGGTGTGCCCACAATCATGCCAACACACATGCCATATACATAATGCATACACATGAAAGTAAGAAAGAATAGCAGATAATATGTTCTTCCCAAAAGTAACAGTATCTGCAATAGATACCCCAGAGCATCAAGTTCATTCCCAGGAGGATGAGGAAGTTGCAGTAAATGCCATGCCCATGTCACATTCTTAATGGAACTACCTCAAGAAAAATGCTGAGTGCCTGAGTGCAGTTTCTGTTATAAAGGTTATTAATTGAGCATACTTCTTAATCCTTAAAAACAATGAAAAGAAATCCTTGAATTAAATGTAGTCTTGTCAAAATAAAAATAAAAATGTTGTCATGCTTGCTGTACACCTAAACTTTTCTAGGCTGGGAGCAGCATAGTGGGAGCAGCATTTTCTTATTATGTAGTTTCATCCCCAACACTGCAAGCAAAATTTTCATTGGAGGAAGGAGATAAAGACAAAATGGGATCTATATGTAAAAACGCTACAATGAAACCTGTTTTTTGTATACTAACTTAAATGCAATTCAATATTCAAAAGTCAAGGAATTTTAAGAAATAAAACTACTAATTACAGAACAATAACATTATATCCAAGTCACAACCTGTCTAAATGTAGGTCTCGCAGTACTTTTTGAGTTTTACCTCCAGTGGGTCATAGGTGTACAGTCTTTTCTGGAAAATTGAGTGACTTTGGACATGGCTGCATGTCTGAGTCCAAGAGCTCCACCCTTTACACTGATGCAATAAATTTCCAAAGCCCAATTTTATGGAATCCAATGACTTGAAGCGTGAACACACAAATAGTCCCAGTTCTCTGTCTGAGATGTGTAGCTGAGACAAAAGCCCCATTTCTCTGTCTGAGATGTGTACGTGGGACAAATGTTATACTCTATCTAATATAAAAGGACGCAAACCCATAATATCTTTGACTTAATTAGAGAAGACCTCACCTCCTCCCTCTCTCAGTGGAGACCCTATGGTCATCATATGTTTCAATCTTCAGTGCAAACTTCTCTTTTTCTGAGATACTTTAGATTTATGTTTTTTATATTAGAGTTTGACCCCTTCTCTTCTCCCTTCCTTTCATATTCTTTCTGTTCCCCAACACAGCTGCCTGTCCTTGACCTCAAAGAGAGACATTTCCTAAGTTGAACTTAAGGAACTTTAACCTATGAGTTCAGCCTCCTGACATATACTATGCCTTGATATGATACAGCCCTTCTTCTAGAATCTATTGATACATGTCCATTCCTTTCTCCGAATAGAATGGATGGCTCTCCCAAATTTGCTGTTTGCCATATCCAAAAAGAAATAACGGGAAATAGAGAAAAGTTCCAAAATTATCAACCTATGACCCTGAGATGGGCACTTGAAAGTTCTGAGGGAATGAGAAGCAGAAGATTATATCATCAGGTGGGCTGAGTGATTACATCAGAAGGCTTCATAGAGCAGTGGTTCTCAATCTGTCGGTCATGACCCTGTTGGGGGTCAAAGGACCCTTTAACATGGGCCACATATGACTACTGGAAAACAGATGTTTACGTTATGATTAATAACAGTTGCAAAATTACAATTATGAAGTAGCAACAAAAATGAATTTAAAGTTGAGGATCACCACAACATGAGGAACTGTATCAAAGGGTCATGGCATTAGGAAAGTTGAGAACCAAGACTATTTCAAGGATCATTTCTATAGTTCATTAAGAACCACTGTCCTGCTGGGCAGTGGTGGCACACCCCTTTAATCCCAGCACTCGGGAGGCAGAGGCAGGCGGATTTCTGAGTTCAAGGCCAGCCTGGTCTACAGAGTGAGTTCCAGGACAGCCAGGGCTACACAGCGAAACCCTGTCTTAAAACAAACAAACAAATAAACAAAGAATGAACCACTGTCCTAGAGGGATACTACTAGAAATATCCCTTTGGTACCCAGTAACATGGATCCAGGTAGAACAAGTGAACTTTTGAAGTAGTATAAACATATATGAGGAAAAATGAAATTATAGAAAATCACTAAAAGCATGGACTTCTGTTAACTCCTCTCTAACATAACCACTTTGCCACCCACACATGCTGCAGGCTATAATGACAGTCTTCAAGAGGAAATGAATATAGATTGTCCTCCGGGTCAGTACTTCATTCAAGATGGAGATGAAGATGAGGACAAGAAGGCCTGCCAATTTAAGCGCTCCTTCCTGAAGAACTGCTCTGGGCTGGAGGACCCCACTTTTGGATACTCTACTGGACAACCTTGCATCCTCCTCAAGATGAACCGGGTATCTAAGCCTTTGGGATCTATCTGTTGGTGATAGTGGATGAGTAGGGTTGGAGAGTGTGTAAACCACATTTCTATTGGACTCTGGTATTCACACACTGCAGCTTTTGCCATTTTTATCCATAGCATCAAAAAAATGCAAACAACCAGACAAATTGACCAATTCGGATTTTTGTTTGTTTAGTTGGTTGGTTTGGTTTTTCGAGACAGGGTTTCTCTGTGTAGCCCTGGCTGTCCTGGAACTCACTCTGTAGACCAGGCTGGCCTTGAACTCAGAAATCTGCCTGCCTCTGCCTCCTGAGTGCTGGGATTAAAGGTGTGTGCCACCACTGCCTGGCTAACCAATTTGTTTTTCCTGAACATTTCCTAGCATCATTCATCTTTCTCATACCCAAACCTGCCCCTTGATGGCTACTAGCTGAATGTAATGGAGTATGTCTCTAATCTCAGCACTTAGGAGGCAAAGACAGGAGGATCTCAAGATCCAGGCCAGACCCTATCTCAAAAATAAAATGGGAGTCCTGAGATGTTTGGAACACAGAGCTGACATGGGGACATGGTGGGGAGCAATTCCATGTTCTCATATCATTTAAAAATGTTCCAGGCTAGAGAGATGGCTCCGTGGTTAAGAGCACTGTCTGCTCTTTCAGAGGACCTGGGTTTGATTCTCAACATCCACATGGCAGCCCACAACTGTCTGTATCTCCAGTCTCAAGGGATCTAACACACTCTTCTGGCCTCTGCAGGCACCAGGCATGTACATGACATACACACATACATGCAGGCCAAACATCCATACACATCAATTAATAATTAATTTTTAATGCATCTGTTTTTGATCATGCCTTCCTTAGGGAGTGGCAGAACCTTTTGCCAGATGCACTCTTATTGAAAGTGTAAAGTTCTTTACATCCTTTTGGTTATTTTGCATCTTTTTTTTTTTTCTGTGTATGGACCTAAGGTACAAATGTGTCAGTGAGTGAACTGAACTATGCAACTTTGAAGTTTTTTTGTAACCTTTCTGAAAAGGAGCATAGTTGAAATTTATATGTGAGGAGTGGTGACCAAAAGCAGGGAGAAAAAAAAATTCATTTTTGCTATGAAACTTGTTTCTTAAAGTATATAAGTAAATAATGCACTGGTTTTTCCTTCCCTTCCCTTCCCTTCCCTTCCCTTCCCTTCCCTTCCCTTCCCTTCCCTTCCCTTTTCTTTTCTTTTCTTTTCTTTTCTTGTTTCTCACTAGATTGTAGGCTTTCGTCCTGAGTTTGGAGATCCTGTGAAGGTGTCCTGCAAAGTTCAGGTAAACTATCCTTTTGAGTAAGTATTGTCTTAGGTAAACAGAGTTCATCTGCTCCAAGAACTTCTACAAGGGTCTGAGTTGGGGGAACTTTACAATTTTTCATAATTATACCTCCTTTTAATGCACTAAGGACTTCCTATTTCCAGAAAACATTGTGTGTGTGTGTGTGTGTGTGTGTGTGTGTGTGTGTGTGTGTGTGTGT
>JADRCH010007355.1:223380-352478 GCA_019843965.1 Rhynchomys soricoides
TGTGTGTGTGTGTGTGTGTGTGTGTGTGTGTGTGTGTGTGTGTGTGTAAGCATTTATACCTGTGAAAGCCTCAGAGACTAAACCTCAGCTAGGGGCCACAGCCTGGAACAACACTGTGCTAAGACATTAATTGGAATTCTGTTTATACTTTTGCTTTTAGCTTTAATGGCTTGTTTCTTTGAACTAAACAAGCAGCTTTCATTAGAGTCATTAGTCCCTGATTTTAAAACTGAATTTCACGTTTTACAGCAATGACCAGTGGCACTGGGTGTTGCAATAACAAATGACTACAAGGAAAGTGTAAACAGAAGTCCATTAATATGCTAATTAACTGTCCTTCAAGGGACCATTAACTCCTATCTCATCTGCACCAATTAGCTCCTTTGTAGGCAAAAGTCCTTGCTCTTGGCATTGCTTCTTAAACAGGCAGTAGCTCCCTTCTGTTCAGTGACATCATCTCCACCCTCTAGACTTGGACAGTTGTCTTGCAAACATTGTAAAAACAGTCTTTGTCGGGACTAGGAATAAAGCAGAAAACTCTAGTCTTCAAATCAGAACACAGAAAAAGACAGCATTCATTCAGCCACTTTCACACACTCAGCAAGTCTTTATTGATCACTCATTATATACTAGGTATTTGACTAGCTGCTGGAGATGACAGGGTAAACATAACCGTGAAATCGGGGCCAAGAAATATTAACAGGCACAATGAAAGGTACTGTGGGGACACAGAAGAGGGAAAGGTCAGTTCCACGTGGAAAGGGGTAATAAGGAAGATGAGCTTCGTAAGGTCAGGCCATATTTGCCAGCTGAACAAGGTGGGACGAGTGTCCATTCTGTTCAGATGTACGTGTGTGTGCATAATGTCACAGGTGGGATACGACTACAAACTAATGGAATTGATCCCACAGGCCATCATTAAAGATAAATTTATTCAGTTTTGAATATATGAATAAATCATACAGTCCAATGCAGTCTAAAGTAGCAGCAAGTGCTATGCCACTGAGCCACATCCCTAGCTCTTAATCTAACATATTAATTGGGCCAGCTTCTATTTGCATTTCCCTAATGTAAGCTGTTAATTTTCAGAGTTATTATATACTGAACCTTACTGAGAATGATTCTTTAAAAAAATAGAAACATTAACAGTCTCTATACTTTTTTTAATAATCAACAGTGGTCAAATCCACACCCACTTGTAGCAATCAAGCAGGATAGGTTAATAACCAGAATGAACCATAGGATACTCAATTTGTACCAAAAAGAGCTACACTATATTGGATATAGTATACTGACAGAAGTGATCCAATGGCTTTAATGAGTAATTGGCTAGTAGAGATGCATTCTTTGTCCGTTTGAGCCCCCAAACCTCTCCTGTTTATAACAGCCATAATTTATGAGTACTCTATTACCTGGTGTGATGTGATAAGGGTAGCCCTGTCTAATCATTCCCATTATTTGGTTCCTCTTGTTTGCTCTCTGAATTCCTTGTACAGTAATTAGGCTATACAGAGAATGTGGACAGAAACATGAGTTTGAGTAAGCTCGCTATAGACTGTATGGCTATCCATCAGGCTCCTGTGTACCTGATGTGAGTTCCAATAGAGGTGAACCTCCAGTGAGGTAATATTTTCTAATTTGTACCTACCTCAGCTCCAAAATCCAAGGCAGGATACCATTCTGTGATTCTTTGGAGATAAGCTATGATCATAGGCTCTTTCTAGAACAGTGCCAAGTACACAGAAAGGCATAGTCACACCCTAGATATTCTCCAGGACAAGTCAGAGTTGAGCTCTGCCAAATTCTAATTTTAGGTTTGAGACAACTGTTTGAGAGTCACACAATGATTTTACCTGAGCACAAGTTCTTTTAGGCTGGACTGTAACCCAACATCCCACATACATCTGCTTTTGCTTACAGAAAGGTGATGAGAATGACATTCGATCCATCAATTACTACCCGGAGTCAGCTTCCTTCGACCTCCGCTACTACCCTTACTATGGCAAACTGACTCACGTAAGCTGTATCCTTCCTTCTCCTTTGTCACAAAGGGCTCAGTGGCAAAGAAAGAGCTGCCTGGGATTTGAGAGCATTAGGGAATGGTGGTAGTAACAGATGAGTAGCTATAAACTATAATGGGGTTGGGGGCGGGGGCAGCTCCCTCCACACAGTTCTAACAGCCACAAATCTTTCCAAATCTGAAAGACTGCCATACCAAGTCTCATCTAAGCACTTCAGTCTTCAGAGGAGGGTCTTGTTAGCCATCAGGGGGAGGAGAGGCCCTTGGGCCTGAGGGTGTTAGATCCCCCAGTATAGGAGAATGTCAAGGAGGGAAGACGAGAGTGGGTGGGTGGGTGGGTGGGAGAATACCACCATAGAGGCAGGGGAGGGGGGAGGAAATGGGGAGGTTCCAAAGGGGAGACCTGGAAAGGGGGAAACATTTGAAATGTAAATAAAATATGAGAGAGAGAGAGAGAGAGAGAGAGAGAGAGAGAGAGAGAGAGAGAGAGAGAGAACTGGAGCTCAGGATGGAAAAGGGACTTACCTAAAGTCACACAGTTAATTCGTGGCAAAGCCAGAAAGACATAGATTATTAACAATGTGTTTAATGTCCAAGTAAAAACACTTTCCTGTCTCTCCCATTATACACCATGGGTCAGCACAGGCTTCATTTCCAGTACAGCGTCTTCATGTATACTAGTTCTGGTTTTGATTTATGGTTTGCTAGCCATAAAAAAACAAATCATTCTGAGTCAGAATTGGTTTCCCTCAGAGAATAATCAGACATCTTGACACAGACTTATAAGCAAGTCATACAATTTCTCCAAAGTAGGGAAAGCATGTTGGTTGCTGTGGTCATTTGGGTCTTAGCATCATGAAATCTGCACAGTTCCCTTTGCCAATGCCATCCTAACCTGCCTTCAGTATCTGGTCACCACCCCTGCCCCATCCTTGCTGCCCGCTTGACCCATTTAGAATTCATTGTTCTTGCACCTACAGGTTAACTACACCTCCCCACTGGTGGCAATGCATTTTACAGACGTGGTGAAGAACCAAGCAGTACCTGTACAATGCCAGCTGAAGGGCAAAGGCATTGTAAATGATGTCATCAATGATCGTTTTGTTGGGAGGATAATTTTTACCCTGAACATAGAAACCTAGGAACTCCAGGGGGCCACTCCTACCAGCTCTGATTCTGATTATGTTCTATTTTGTGTTATTTCTGGTAGCCCCTCAATTCCTTTTTTCAGTTAAGACACAGCCAGATGGACACCTAAGACAGCAGATCATCTTTCTTTGCCTTTGACGTGTGTATGAAGTGATATTGTGGGACCTGCTTGGTATTTTTTTAAGGTCATCATCTCTCCTGATGACAAATATGACTATATTAATTTCCTTTCCTTCACTTCAAATTCAGGACTATTCTTGCTGCTAGAAGTTTCGCTATACACAAAAACAGTATCTGATAACATTCACTATGGTCAGGAGAATGTTCTATCATGTTTTCTAAAAATGTGTTGGTTTTAGAGGTGATATTATTCCCAGACAGGTGGATAATCTAAACAACCCATACAGACCTTTAAAATTGCCTGTCAAGGTCTTTCCTTAAATCAGACCAACCCAGACTACTACTTTCTCTACAGAACTTTATATCTGGGGTGGAAGGTTGAAAATTTGGCTGTCTCCCATAGGTGACTCAATACTGATTCAAAGACTCCGTTATTTTCAGCCAGGACAGCAGGACAGCAAGCAATGCTGACAGGTTATTGATCTGGGCTAGAGATGAAGACCTTCTGTGAGACTTTTTGTGAGGAGAGTTAGATCCTAGTGTAAGTGAGAACTGTTAGCATAGGGTGTGCTTGGTTGTTGAGGGCTCTGTAGTTTAATCATCCAAAGGCAAACAGTTTTTTCTCCACTCCAGGCAGAAGAGAAAACATGAAAAATCTTCTTTGGTGAAATCTTCTTGGCCCATATGTTTGATAGTTGTTTGCTTTTCTTTGAGATCAGCAAGGATGGGTGCCTTGAACCCCCCCCCCCCCCCCACCACAGCAAGCTACAACCTTGGGGATTGAAATTAGGCTTCTCCAGCTAAAACATGGTAAGACAGAAAGCTTCTGTCAGGCCTCCCTGAAGCCAATGCTCATTAGCTAGTTTTGCATCTACTTTTTTAAAAAATCACATGAGGCAGATGTTTATCCAGGTTGTGGATCAGCCAAGTTGCTTTGTTTTAATCTTTGGCCATGTGACCATTCCAATCACTTCTTAACACCTCCACCAGGGGGAGGGCTGGGACAAAAAGAGGAGGCAAGCATTACAGACTAGCATCGTGTCTCAGGGTCCAAAGCAAGCTTAAATTCCACTTACAAGGCTGCAGAGTCTGAATCTACTCTACAATGTTTAATTTCTCCCAAAACAGGGAACTGGAAGATGGATATGGAAAGACAAGTGAAACTTGGCTATAATATAGGGTAACAAGAGACCTAAAATTAGTACATGGAAATGCTATGGGGAACATGAGGCACAATGACTCTCTCCAGCTGAGAAAGTAGTAGAAGAAATTACACATTCGAAGCCATAAGCATGAAGACATTGTGTGCTTTTGTAATTCTGAACAGTTCACATGAGAGCTCAGAAGAAGGATGAGGAGACTGGATTGTACAAGTATTTAGGGACATTGAGAGAAAGGGAGTCTTTAAAGTGTTTTAATCAGGGAATCCCTGTGAACACATTTGCATTTGATCAAGAGCACTGGGGCAGTCATAACATCAGGAGTGATGAATCCATGACAGAAAGGACAAAACCAAAACAGGAATGGGGGGACAGGAGGAAGAGTGAAAAAATAAGCCCAGGATTTTGAGCTTGGCTAAAATCAGTGAAATAGTGATATTGATAATCGAGACGAGGTATAAAAGAGAAAGAGATTGGAAAGGAAGTTGTCAAGATCACTTTGGGGCAATTTTATCTTGAGATTTCCTCTGGTCAGATCCTGATGTGGAGATATGAACACAAGTAGAGTAGAAGAGAAGGAAAAGAGAAGACAAAAGCAACATTTGATTAAGTGAACTCATTTAGGAAATATTTAATCTTGGGAACTTGAGTGGGTTATGTAAACACACTGATCTAGCTCCTAATGTGGTGCTTTTCTCTGGGTCTTGTGGCAGAATGGACTGCTATTATTCTTGGGAATCTCCTTTACAGAGCCTTTCTAAATATTCTCCATAGAGGGGCAGGCAGCATTTAACTAGCAACAGAAGATGAACAGGACAGCAGGGCTACATAATGCACCAACACAAAAATCCTGACTCCTCCAGAGTTACTTTCTCACCAAGTTCAAGTTTCCTAGCCTTTGAACAGAAAACTAATAAAATGAAAATGAGAACAGTTTGAGACCATTTAAAAATGGCTTTAATCAAAACCTCAAGATTTAATAGCAAAAGAGTATACAGCATCTGATCTGGAAAGGATCTTTAAGGGAAACAACCTGCATTACATCTGACTCCAGGTCCAGTGCTCTCTCTACTCAGAGCTGCTGCTTACCAGGAAGTACCATCTTTTGAAAAATCAATAGACCATATCCCAAACATTCTGAAACATGTCAAATTTGAGTTAAAATAGTTAACATTTCACAGGAATTCAACTACTGGTGCTATATTTTATATATAATACATGGTCCTGTTGAATATGTTTAACTCTTAGATAAGGAATTAGGAATGATTTTGTCATATGTGTTTTTCATTCCATGGCAGATATAATGTCCACAGTTTCAAAGAAGTATTAAAAAGTACTAAGACAGTTTGGGCTGTCAGCTGGAACATGAAAAATAGCTTTCTTATACAAAACTGGATATTATACAGAACTGGATTAATGAGTATGTTCGTTCATGTGCAATTCTAACTGTTCAATAAATTTCTAGTTGATTAATTTAAACGGGCTCCCATACTGTGCTGTACCAGGATTTGATTTCTATACCATCTGTTGCAATGCACTTGGTTTTACTTGATTGTCAATGAGAAGTACTATTTCCACATGGCTTCATGGTTTTGTTCTTGCTATATTTGGTGTATGAGCTTTCACTTTTCACTCCTTTGAAATCATTATTTTAAAGAACTCTTTCTTAGGCATCCATTTACTTGGGGTCTTCATGTAGAAGATATTTATACTGTCTTGGGGAGTTGCCACCAACAATAAATGAAATAACAAAGCAACGTATGATTCCTCTTTCTGGATCTTATCACTGACTCCACACATACCCCACATAGACAGACAGACAGACAGACAGACAGACAGACACACACACACACACACACACACACACATGGATATTGGGCATCAAGCCATATAGAGGGAAAGCTTGACAACTGACTACCTAATATTGAGCCTTGTTTTCCTCTCAATATTGTGTTTTTAATTATTATTATTAACTGTTAGGGTTTCACCTATAACAGCAGTTCTTCACCTTCTTAATGTTGTGACCCTTTAATACAGTTCCTCATATAGTGGTGACCCCCAACCATAAGATTAGTTTATTGGTACTTCATAACTATAATTTTGTGCCTGCTTTCCAACAGTCTTAGGTGACCCCTATGAAGGGGTTGTTTGACCCTAAAAGGGGGTTGCAACCCACAGGTTGAGAACCGCTAATTGATAAGGACATGAAGATAAAAGCTGATTTATTTGAGAACATTTTTTATTTCCAGTATCCAGTTTTCAATTTCTCAAAAAAAAAAACAAAACCAAAAACCTGCTTTGTCATAGCAGTCTTGCTTTGTCCCTTTATTTTACCCTCCTTTTCTAAACAGGGACTGTACCTCTAGACTGGTCTTGAAGTCACCATCTAGCTGCCTTGGCCCCCATCATAACCAGCATCTTCCTTTATCAAAGTTGATTCCTGCTATAAATTGTCCTGTTTGTTTATATAGGACACGCACATGCTAAATGATGCTTTGAAGTAGGGGGGTGGAACCAAGATCTAAATGGAAACCCTGCAAACACTCAATGGAAGTCTGGCTAAGTGGCTTCCAGGCATATCTGACCACTCAAACTGTCTCCCAATGTGAATCTTTCACAGATGTAGCAACTGAAGACAAATATCCCCAGCTCTTTATTCAACGTAGAGGCTGGGTTGCAACAGGGATATTTAATTTTCCTTGGAAGCATCCCTGGCTGACGGTGTACTAGACTTACATGGCTTGATTTGGGGTATATTAAGAAAAGGGGAAAATGCATTTTCCTGTTCTTGACTCTTCATTAGAGTCCATTCTTTTACTGGGTTTTCCTTAAATATCTGTATCTATTAAAGGAACTTAAATCATACAAAAATGTGATTTACACCGTACATTTCTCCATGCAGAAATGTTTTAAGTGCATGTTGTAGGGGTATATGAAGGTGGAAGGAGGAAAAAGGGAGAGGAAGATGGGAGGAAGAGATAGAATGGTAGGAGGGAAAATGGCAATGAGTGTTGAGGACAGTGAGGTAAACAAGACTGATGATTGTAAAATCAAGGAAAAGAACTTCTTTAGTAAAGCAGAAGCTAAAAATATTTGATAGGGTGATCCAAAAGAGTTAAGAAGAACATGATACCCTTGGGCCTGAGGGTATTAGATCCCCCAGTATAGGAGAATGCCAAGGAGGGAAGAAGAGAGTGGGTGGGTGGGTAAGTGGGGGGAAGGGAGTACACCAATAGAGGCAGGGGAGGGTGAAGGGAATAGGGAGGTTCCAAAGGGGAGATCTGGAAAGGGGAAACCATTTGAAATGTAAATCAAGTAGAAAAAAAAAAAAAGAACATGATAGGCTCAGCCTGGAAGATTTCTTTCCAAAATGTATTGCCTTATAGGTTTCTTGATGAGCATAGCATTAATCAGAGTCCTAGTAAGAAGTAAATAGCAATGGGTAACTTGATATTCAGAAGAAGGCTTAGTTACAAAGCTGTCATTTCTTAGAAAGCATAGATGAAGGGAAATGCAAACAGCACAGTAACCCAGCCTAGCCGTGGCTAAACACTTGCCACTCTTAGACTGTGTGGTTCAGGGGCAGGTGTGGAGTATGTAGAGGTGTCTGTCTGGAGAAGAGTGGTGGCCTCATTGAAGGATTAAGAGAGCCTAGGTGATAGGTGATCATTTAGAGAGGGTCAAAAGAATATATACTCAATCTTCTTCCCTCTGTGTCCTGCTAGTAATTCTCCTCAGTCAGACCAAGGGAACAAAAATAGCAACTATTGATGTGATTCACGCAGGTCAGCCTCCCAGGGAAGAATCTAGCATGCAGAATGGTAAAATGTGTATCTGGAAGATTAAAAGAGCAGGTACCTAGCACAGCTGTCAGGTGGAAGTTCTGTGGGAAGATTCTTTGACGCCTACAGAATATAAGCAGTCACTGAACCAACTTCAGCCCTGGGGTCAATTTTGCCTTATACCCAACTCTTTTCTGTGCCAGTACAGTCAAAATCATCAACTTTACCATTGTAGGAAGTTTTTTTCTGTTCTTTAGTATCCATTCTCTTTTTAAATGCCCCGACTTCTCTAATCCAGTGTCCTTTGGCACATCATTTTGAATTATTTTGCTTGCTCACGACAAAACAAAACAATGGACAACAACAGCACCAACATCCAATATTACTGAAGGAACAAAGGGGATTGCAAAACCTGGATACAATTTGGCTTCTGATATAAGGCACGTCCGGAAACTCAAATATGTCATTAGGGCCTCTCGTGTTTCTTCTCCAGGTCTCCCCTCTGCTCTCCATTATGCCAGCCTCATAATCAGGCTCCATGATCAAGACAGGCCACAAGGCTGCCAGCATTACTAGACTAGACCCTAAGGGCTAATGGTACCCTGAAAAACAAAAGGGCCTGTCCTGAAAGTACAAGCAAAAAATAAACATTTGAGTCCCCTCAAACTTTCTATAAAACAGAAAGGAAATGAACAGTAACAAATTCAGTCTACGAGCCAACATCACCTTGACACTGGAACCACATAAGATATAACAAAGAAGATATAACTTCCTAATGAACACAGATAGTGAACTTCTCAGTGAAATTCTTGCAAATTGAATTCAAGAACATATTTAGAAAATCACATCCAATGCCCAAACTGGTTTCAATCCAGAGATGTAAAATTCATTCCCAATATGTTAATCAATAAGTACAACTCAACACATATTAAGACTTAAGGACAGAACCCACATGATCATCTAAATCAATGCTTCTCAACCTGTGTGTCACAACCCCATTAAAGGTTGAATGACTCTTTCACAGAGAGTGCATATCAGATACCCTGCATATTAGATATTTACAGTAGCAAAATTACAGTTCTGAAGTAGCAACAAAATAGTTTTATAGGTGGGGATCAGTATAACATGAGGAACTGTTTTAAAGGGTCACTGCACTAGGAAGATTGAGAACCACTGATCCACATTCAAAATATTTCCATGATTAAAGCCCTGAAGTACTAGAGACAGAAAGAGCATACCTTCCGGCTGCAGAGGTGTATCAGTGGTTAAGAACACTGATTGCTTTTCCAGAGGTCTGAAGTTCAATTCCCAGCAACCATGTGGTGGCTCACAGCCATCTATAACTCCAGTCCCATGGAATCTGAAGCCCTCTTCTAATGTGCAGATAATGAAAAATACTCCCTCACACAAAGGGAATAAATTAATATCTGAGTGTGATGGCTCATATCTTTAAACCCAGAACTTGGAAGGCAGAGGAAAGCTGATCTGTGAGTTTGAGGCCAGCCTGGTCTACGAAATGAGTTCCAGGACAGCAAGAGCTATACAATGAGACCCTGTCTCAATAAAAGAGAGAGTAGGAGAGAGAGAGAGAGAAACAAAAAGAACATACCTCAACATAAATGCTATACACAACAAATCTAAACTGGGGGGAACTGGGAGCATTCACTCTAACATCTGAAACAGAACAAGGGTTTTTCCATCAAATCCACTTGTTCGATTCAGTGCCCAAAGTCTCAGCTAGAACAGTAAGATGGAAGAAAGAAGTAAAAACTATTTAATTAGGAAAGGAAGAAGTCAAATTATCCCTATTTGCAGAAAACAATATCTTATTCTTAAAGGGATCCTTAAGTCTCCACCAGAAAATTCTTGGAACTGACAAACATTTTTCTTGGCAAAGTGACAAGATACCAAATCAGCATCCAGAATACAGTAACAAGAGGGAAGAAATAGTGGGAGTGGGAAATGAGTGAAAGTATCCTACAATGATATATGAAGATGAAACCTATTCATTTTTATTCTAGCCATCAAAATAATTACACAAATTAAATAAAATAAGTTTTAAAAATCTTCTGAGTTAGCCCGGCAGTGGTGGCGCGCATCTTTAATCCCAGCACTTGGGAGGCAGAGACAGGCGGATTTCTGAGTTCTAGGCCAGCTTGGTCTACAGAGTGAGTTCCAGGACAGCCAGGGCTACACAGAGAAACCCTGTCTCAGGAAAAAAAGAAAAAAGAAAAGAAAAGAAAAAGAAAAAAAAATCTTCTGAGTTCTCCATTGCCTCAAATTGGTTCTAATCCTTGAACCTGCCCCTGTGGATACCATGAGAACTTTTTCTAACTGCTATACTTGAATCTTGTGCCTCATAGGTTGATATCAATGCCACTCAAACAACCTAAATTAGAAGTCTAGTGAAGAATGATCTCTCCAAGTTAACCTGAAATAACATTACCAAACAAGGGGGAGGGGGTGTAGATGCATATAGGACAAATATCTACTCCTTTTCATCAGGGACCTGTCAAACCACCTTATGGTTGTTCGCACCTGAACTTTCAGACTAACGTGTTCTTGAAATGTTTACAGTAAGGTCTCCAACAAACAATCCCTTCACCATAATCTAGCATTGTTTCAATCCTTTTTTGATGAGGAAAAAAGAGTAGGGAAAGAAGGGAATAGGGCTCTTCCTGCTGCCTAAAGATACGGACGTAGAACTCTCAGCTACCACGTCTGCCTGTGTGTTGTCATGCTCCCAGGTATGAGGACAATGGGCTAAACTTCTGAAACTATGCTTAAAAGATGGCCTCAGATCAAGAACAGTTATGCTCTTATGTTAATGAGAAGATTGAGAATATTAAGAAAATTCTGTTGATAAGAAATCTTGGCCAAGACCCTGCCTTAAAGACCACCTTAAGTAAAATAGGAGATGAGATCATTACAGTAAACGAGCTTCTAAATAAATTTGAATTGGAAATTCAGTATCAAGAACAGACTAACAGTTCACTCAAGGAGCTCTGTGAATCTCTTGAAGAAGAATTTAAAGATGTGGAGCATCTCAAGGAACACGTCCCTTCCCATTTGCCTCAGGTGACGGTGACCCAGAGCTCGGTTCACAAGCCAGATCTGGGTCCTAAAGAGTCAGTTGAAGTTGAGGAACCTGTACTGCCAAAGAAGCCTCCCAAAGAGCAGAGAGTAATTAAGAAAATGCACTTTATAACTATAGATGAGTTCAATGGTGTTCCTGCGTACATGAAATCCTGTTTAACACATTGTCAAATTAATGATGTTATTAAGGAAATTAACAAGGCAGTAGTGAGTAAATATAAGCTTATACATCAACCAAAAGCATCTATGAGCTCTGTGAAGAGAAATCTCTACCAAAGATTTATTAATGAAGAAACAAAGGACACGAAAGGTTGTTATTTCATCGTGGAAGCTGACATAAAGGAATTCACAGCTTTGAAAGTTGACAAGAAGTTTCATGTGATCATGAACATTTTGCGGCATTGCCAGAGACTGTCAGAGGTCCGAGGGGGAGGACTTACCCAATATGTCATAACCTGAGGCTTTGGAAGACTTGGGACTGACTGGCAATAGGATATAGAGGGTAGTCTTGAAATCCCAGATATGTTTTTAGTGTCTCCATTTCCTGGCCTTGTTTGTTACAGAAGTAAAACTTTGGATAAAGCATATATATTTTCAAAATATACTGCCTTTAGGAACATGGATGAAGCTGGAGCTTACAACAGGCGCAATAGCCAAAGTCAGAAAAAAAAAAAAAAAGGAAATAGGGGAGGGAGGGAGGGAGGGAGAGAGGGAAGGATGCAGAGGATGAAGATGATGAGGAAAGACCTTGCTATGTTCTGCTTGTCTTTACCAAAGAAAATATATAAATTTTCATTAACCTTTTGGTTCATAGAAAAGAGATATGCCTTCATAAGAGTTCACTTGTATTGAAAATCTGCTTTGAAGTCCCAGGAAATCGAAGACAGATAGCTGCACATGAGTCTGAAGTGCAAGCTAATAACAACATTCTGCTGTGGTCTGTACTTCAGTTCTTCCAAGTTCTTGTCCTGAATTCTTGCCTGACTTTCCTTCATGATAGACTGTGACTTGTAAGCCAATAAACCTTTTCCTCCCCAGGTTGGTTTTGGTCAGTGTTTTATCACAAGAGAAAACAATTTAAGACAGATATTATACTCTTGAAATATGAAATAGTGAATATTGTATGCTCTCATCTCAAAAATACTAATTAATGAAATGAATTTGCCATTTAGCTAAATTTAAGTAGTTTCTTAGAACATGTTGTTGTACACAATAAGAAAACATAAAATACTAGCTGACACTTTTAAAAGTAAAATAAAGTTTTCCAGGTTTTTTAAGACCTATAAAAAGAGAAGAAGAAAAGAAAAACTGCTTTGACTCTGGCCAAAAATGGTCAGGAAGTGGAGCTTGGTGGTACAGCATTTGCTTAACTTAATCCCCAACACCCTAGAGGAACAAGAGGAGGAGGAAGTGAAGAATGTGCCACATATTTCTAAGTGAGGAACAAGACAAGGACAAGGACAGCACCTTTTCTCCCTTCAGTCTTCTACATAATGAGAATCCTAAGGAATACACTAAAAGATTATGGGACAAATGAGCAACGTCATCAAGACTGAATGATTAAACATTAATTTAAAAAAATCAGTTGTCCCTCTATACAATAACAACAAATACTTATTTTAATTAATGGCACAGGGGTTGGCGAGATGGCTTCGTGGTTAAGAGCACTTGTTCTTGCAGAGGATACAGGTTCAATTGAGAGCACAGACACAGGAGCTCACAACTGTACATAACTCCATTTCCATGAATCCAATATCTTCTTCTGAACTTCATGGGTAATAGGCATACATGTGGCACAAAGACATACATGAGAACAAAACACACATAGACATAAAATACAAATAAATATTAAAATATAAAATAAATCAATAAAATAAAATTAAAATTAATGACAGAAGTCAATGGGTTTATTTTTAAACCTTTCATTCTGTTCCATAGGTCTATGTTTATGCTCTTATCCTGATGTGATACCAATTTAAGTGCTGTAACTTTGCAATATAGTTTAAAATTAGGAGTTCAAGTGATGTCTCTTTGGGGACTAAATATGGGAATAATGGAACGGACTCATACTCGTCCAGGATAGTCCTAGTTACTGATACCTCTGAATTTCCAAACTGACAGCAAGTGAAGTCAACATGACACCCTCAAGCAGCACTGTTAATTCAGATATTCAGTTGATCATTTGGTGACTGTAGTGGTTTGAATAAAATGGCCCCCAGAGGTCCATAGGGAGTGGCCCTATTGGGAGGTATAGCTTGGCTGGAATAAGTGTGGTCTTGTTGGAAGAAATGTGTCACTGGGGGAGGGATTTGAGGTCTTGGATGCTCAAACCAGGCCCAGTGTCACTCTCTCTTCCTGCTGCCTGCCAATCCGGATGTAGAACTCTTAGCTAACTGTCTAGCACCATGTCTGCCTGTGTGCTACCATGCTTCCTGCCATGACAATAATGGGCTAAATCTCTGAACCTGTAGACTAGCCCCAATTAAATGTTTTCTTTTATAAGAGTTGCCATGATCATGGTGTTTATTCACAGCAATAGAATCCTAAGACAGTGGCAAGCTGTCTATCATGTATTTACTATTTATATTCCAGATGTACCAGAAGTTTGTTTTTACAGCAAAAGGCATTTATCCAAGCTGTAGTTTTGCCTTTTTTAACCACAGGCAAGTACACTATTATTTGAATTTTTAACAAAATATATGATCATTTGGTATGTAATACCACTTAAAGTTGAGTTAGATCAAAGAATTTCCCATATGGCAAAGAAGATACAAGAATTAGCCTTTGTTTATGGGCTCTACAGATTCCATACCACATACTATGAAAGTTGGTGCTGTGTGTCTGTGTATAAGTATGTGTATGTGGTTCATGTGTGTGTATGTGTGCACAGAGTAGCTAAATTGTCTTTTGAAGGACAGCTAAAGCACCAACCACTGTCAATATTCTGTGAGTAGAGGATCTCATTCTTCAGAATACAGTACATTCATCGAGACAAAAATTCTATATAATCTATGCCCTCAGCAAGAATACATGAGTTCCAAAACAAAGGAGCATTAAGTACCAATAGCTGCACTTACTGTCACTACCAGTAACACATCAAGAGACTTTGTGTTTGGCAGACATTCTAGAGTTAATGTCCTGGCCCTGGAGTGAGCTTACTCCAGCATAAAGTTATCTATATCTTGAAGCTATTGATACTTGGGCTGGAATATTTATGGTTGTATCACTGCCCTGTACACTATAGGATACTTAGCAGCATCCTGGTCTTCTATCTGCTAGGTTCTACTATACAACCCACCTAATTGTGATGAACAAAAATGTCTCCAGATATAAGGGCTGTGTATCAGTGGTAGAATACTTGTCTAACTTGCATGACTACCTAGGTTCAAACCACAGTATTGCCCAAAAACATATTGCCTGATGTTCCCTGGGGATCAATGGCCAATTATCACCATTCTAACTAATGGAACTACAACACATTCTGATTCTTGCATCCAGAGAGTTGAGGCAAGAAATGTCTCCATCATAACTTGTTCTGTTGACTGGGATTGTCAGGAAGTGGTATAAGTAATGCTGTGACACAATGGGACAGAGGGGAATTTTGAGATCAAGCAGTCTCTGAGAAGAAGCAGCTGCTAGACTGGCTGGCCACACTGTCAGAGATTTGACCAGTAAGTTGACAACAGGGAGAAATAGATAAACACAGTGTATTACTTACATAGATGGCATAAGCAAAAACAGAATGTCAGTTCCCTACACAATCCCATAAGATGATACCAAAACATAGGGGTCAGAGGATAGATGACAAAGCTCATAGATTACTTGCTATGAAAGAGCCAATTCTAGAATGAAAGTAAATGGTGTTATGCCTGTGTCTGTGTACTAAGAAGACCAAGATATGTTGTCCTGTGTCTGCCTGGAATGAGAGGTGCAGATAAGAACCTGACTCATGACACCCTCCCACAATAAACAGAAGCTCACGAGAAATAGCCTGTGATAGCAATTCAAAATTTGGTATGTGGGAGAGGAGAATCTTTCAATGTAACCTAGGCTTGCTTCTGCCTTCCAAGAGTTGACATAACAATTGTGTACAACCACACCTATCTCTTTTATTGTTTGTTATAGCCTTTGTTACATATCCCAGGCTAGCCTTGAACTATGTAGTTCATGCCATCCTGTCAATTCTGACTATAAATGAATAGGTTCAGTGATCTCTTATTAAGTAGGACATGACAACAGAGAATCAGGCATCTCAAGGAGAAAGACAGAGATCAAACCAGCAAGTAAATGGGCCACTGAATCAGCCAATGGAGTAACTAAGAGTAAGGAGAATTTATAATAGGTTTTAGAGAAAAGAAAACTGTATTATTCAGGGTTCTCTAAAAGAACAGAACTGATAGAATTAATACATACACACACACACAAATGGGATATATTATATATCCATATATATGGGATATATATTATTTATATACGTGGATATATGTATAGCATATATATGCTCATATATATTATTAGAGTGACTTACAGGCCATGATCTAGGAAGTCCAACAATTACTGTCTCCTGAAAGAAAAACCAAGAGTCAGTAGTTGTCCACTCCATGTAAATATATGCCTTGGTATTTCCAATCTGGTGTCAGAGAACTGGGGAAATCCTAGAGACTTCAGTTTACACTGGAATCTGGAAGGCTGAACCACCAATGAGCCTTGGCAACAGTATTGATGAACTTACTAGGGAGAATGAAAGAAGTCAGGCAGAAAAACAAAAGCTTCCTTCAGCCAGGTCCTTTTTATGTAGACTGCCATTAAAAAAAAAAAGTGTGGCCCAGATTGAGGGTGGGGTTTTCTACCTCAAATGTACTGGGTTTGGGGTGTGTCTTCTCACTTGAAGTGACCCAATCAATTTTCCCTCACAGACATGCCCAAGTACCTAGATTTTAGTTGATTCTAGATGCAGTACAGTTAACAATCATGATTAGCCAACACAAGAGGTAATTTTTCCATTTTGGCTTGCAGCTCTGGGGACAGCTCACAGCCTCACACATGGTAGGCCAGTGCTCTAATATGAGGCAACATTTCCAGCCCTTGATAATTAGTTTCAATTTAATATTCTTTCTTCTTCTAAGTTTTTCCTCATAAAGAAAACCTCTAAGGAGTCCTGAAAAGCTGCTCCCAGATATTCAAAACAAAATGTACCCAAGAAGACAGAAAATATGTGCTTTTCTAATTTTATTTTCTAATTGTGTGTGTGTGAGAGAGAGAGAGAGAGAGAGTCTGTATGCTATGGGGCAGTGATCTGTTGTCTGTGACAGGCAGTCTGGCACTCGGTTGAGCACAGGCTTAAACTTTGAGTGACCCAGTGGAATCCACAAGGGACAGGAAATGTTATGCCAACACTCCCAGGAGGCTTTTAGCTCCTTTCACGGTTATGTACCACCCCTCCTCAGGTAGAGGTGTGGCCACACAGCCCCAAGCCATCCCAATGTTAATGAGACACCTAGAGACTTAGCCACGCCCCTTCCCAGTTACTATATCTGCCTCACCTCTCCCAGAGAGACAGGAGTACAATTCCATTCACGCCACTCTCCACACAATGAAAATAAACGTCTTAGAATTATGGACTGTCTCTTCATCTGGACCTACTGTGGGAAGCGAGGGATCCAGCCCTCGATTAAGGAGCCATGTCTAATATCTCATCGAGGGCTTCCCAGCGCTCCCAGACCGTACCCATTCACCCAAGCCTAAGTAGCTAGCCTTGTGCCCCAGGCCACTCAGACCCATCCCAGCAGGAACTCCAGCTGTGCTCCAGCTAGCCAGTCTGCGGACCCTGCAGTGACTGCAGTGTCCCTGGCTAAAGAACCCATGGAGACAGCTGCCATGCGTTCCCCAGAATGACCCCCTCCCTCACCCATGGGCAGTGCCTGAAAAGGCTTCCCACAGCACCCACCTGCCTATTGGACTGTGTGGGAAGATGTGTGGCCACTTTCCGCATGTCTCCTGTCCCACCCAGAGCCGCAGCACCCGGGACAGACACGTGGGGCTTCGTTCCACCGTATGCCAGGTTTGTTCCCACATTATGCCATGGGGTATATGTGAAGGTCAGAATAAAACTTGGAAAAGTTGTCCTCTCTACCATGTGGGCCAGGGGATTAAACTCCCAGTTGTGAGGCTTGGTGGATAAACATCTTTACTAAGTCATCTTACTGGCCTACAAAGTCATTTTAAATCATTCCACTTTATTCCTCTTATGGATTTTTTAAGCCATAGTATCTTTTTTATAAAACACTTGTGATTTGCATAGGTATGGCCCCCATGGACTCGTGTATTTGAATTCTTGACCCATAGTGAGTGGCACTATTAGGAGGTGTGGCCTTGTTGGAGGAAGTGTGTCCCTGTGCAGATGGGCTTTGTGGTCTCTTCTTATGTTCAGACTCACACCTGTAAGAGAGTCCCTCCTCCTGGCTGCCTGCAGAAGACAATCTCCTGACAGCCTTCAGATCAGGGTGTAGAACTCTCAGCTTCTTTGTCAGCACTGTGTCTGCCTGGATGCTTCCATGCTTCCTGCTATAATGCCATAGCAGATGGAACCTCTGAGACCGTAAACCAGCCCAATTAAAATGCTATCCTTTATAAGAGTTGCCTTGGTCATGGTGTTTCTTCATAGCGATGGAAATCCTAACTAAGACACCAGTTCTTTAGAGGTCATAGTACACACCTTTAACTTATTATTGTATGTTACATCCTATACTGTAATATACCATTTAATAATTGGTATGGGAGGTGCTATGTTTGGGATATTGGTTGAGTATGTTTCATAAAAGTTTATGTGCAGACAATAGAGGCTGGCATAAAGGAAGATTGGCTGTATCTTGCTTCCTGTTTTACCACATGATCTCACGCAGGAATTCTCACTATTATGATATCATTTTTCTGGAGACCTTCACCAGAGCCACACAGATGCTGGCACTTTGCTCTTGAATCTCCAGACTGTAAGACAATAAACCTCTTTTTTTTTATAAAATAACAGCCTTGGATACTTTGCTATAGGAACAAAACACAAGACAATAACACAGGAAGTTTCAAACATACACTTTCATTTTTGTGCCATTATTTTCATACATTTTCTACTGTGTGCTATAAAAATCACATGACACTTTTAGGTTTGCTTTAGCAAACTATGGCTTTGTGCATTATAACTTTTGTACAAACATATTATTTTACAATAGGAATACATAGAATTTAACTGCCAAGAAGTGGTGGCTCATGCCTTTAATCTCAGAACACGGGAGACAGAGGCAGGTGTATCTCTGTGAATTCCCATCCATCCTGGTCTACAGAGTGAGTTCCAGGATAGCCAGGGCTACACAGAGAAACCTTGCTTCACAAAAACAAAAAACAAAAAAAACAAAAAAGATTAACTATTTCTAAATTGTGTATTAGGCTTATTGCCACTCTGTTTTACAAACGAGCATTCTTACGGAAAAATGAATTTGCATACTTGTGGTTGTTCGGGTTATATTTTCATTATAATAAAAATCTCACATAAGTAATATGTGATGCAAACATCTGGAATATCAGCACTCAGGAGGCTGAAACACAGCATTTCCATGTGTTTGAGGCTAACCTGGGCTATGTAATGAGGTCCAGACTAGCTAGCCTGAGCTACTGAATGCAATTTTATTTCAAAAGAAGTTTTCAAACACACAAAACTTGACACCTTAATCATTTTAAATACATGTTTCAGTGGCATATACTGTATTTATACTGTGAAATGGACCTCTGGGACTTTTAAAATATGTTTTTAATTAAGCAATAATTTTATCATTTGCCATTTCCTGTTCCTTCCTCCAGCCCCTCCCATGTCATCTTCCTCCAGTGCCCCCTTCAGCCTTTCTCAAGTTGATTGTTGTTTTACTTTCATTTAAATCTTGCTAATTTGAAATCATATAGGCATTCCCAACTTCCCCTCCTACAAGCCTCTGGTATCAACTGTTCTATTTTCAATATTTGTGCATTTTACTACTTGGATATCCTAGGTAAGTGGAATCATATACCATTTACTTTTTGTGACTAGCTTATTTCATTTATCTTCATATCGTTAGGATTTACTCATGTTACAGCATATGTCAGCATTTCTGTGTGTGTCCATGTGTGCATACATGTTCGTATGTGTACAGGTACATGTGTGTATGCCCATGAGACTAGAGGTTGACATTGGGTATCTTCCTCAGTTGCACTTTTTTGCATGTGAACTTATGTATGTATATGTGAGTGTATGTATGTATGTATGTATGTATGTATGTATGTATGTATGTATGCATGTGGTAAGCTCTGTGTGTGTGTCTGCGTATGTGTGCTTGCACATTGTACAGATGTCAGCAATCTTTCCTGATTGCTATTTGTTTCATTCATTTAGGCAAGGTGACTCAGCTGAACCCAGAACTCAATCGTATGACTGTTTTAGCTAACTAGCTTGCTTCCATCTCTACCTTCCAAGCACTGGAATTAGATGCAGGCCACCATGACCATCCACCATATGTAAGTACTGGTGATCCAAATTGAAGACCTCATACTTGGTGACAAGCTATTTATCCACTAAACCATCTCCATAGGTCTGACATAATTTTAAATACAGGGTCTCTTACTGGAACCCAGGGCTCACAAATTGGGCTAGGATGGCTGGGCATTGAACTCCAGGAATATGCCTGTCTCAACTTCTCCAGTGCTAGGATTCTAAGCACGTACCACCAAGCCCAACCTTTCACATGAGTTCTGGGTATCAAACTCAGATCTTCATGTTTGCACAGCAAGCATTTGACTTGTCTCCCCAACCCTAGTATTTCCTTCCTTATAAAACTAAATAGTATTTCATTGTATGTTTGTGCCATGCTATCTGTCCTTATATACCACATCTGTCAATGGACATTTGGGTTGCTTCCAGCTCATGACAATTGTATATAGTTTTTCTATAAACATGAATGTGCATGTTCTCAGGAACATCTGTAGGGTTTTTTTTGTGGTGGATCTACCATTTCAGAGTCATAGCAACTACAGAGTTACTCTCATTTCTTGACCATCACTTGTCTTTTATGTGTTTGTGATTGTAAGTGTGAGGTGATAACTTGCTGTGGCTTTAATTTTCATTTCATTGATAATTAGTAATGTTGAGTACATTTTCATTTGTCTCTTGATCACTTACAAAATCTATATTGGATATTTGTTTCATTGCTGTGACAAAATACCTGATAAAAGCAACTTAAGGACAAAAGGGCTTCTGTTGACTCACAATTTGAGATACATTATGGTTGGAACTTGGCAGCAGGAACTTGAGACAGCTGATCACACTTCGTCCATAAACAGGAAGCAGCAGGCAAATGTTCTTAGCTTCTTTTCTCCTTTATATTCAGTACAGAACCTTAGCCATGGAATGATGGCACCCACAATTAAGATGAGTCTTCCCATCTTGCCTAACCTAATCCAGAAAATGCCTCAGAAACTTGTCTCCTAGGTAAGTCTAGGTTCTGTCAAGTAGACAATATTACTCATAACAATATCATCTTTGGGAAAAGGTCTACTCAATACTTTATTTTTACTTTCCTTCCTATTTCCTTCCTTCCTTTTATTTCCTTCCTCATGTTTTGAGATAGGATTGCATTAGTTAGTCCAAGCCAGCCTAGAACTCACTATATAGTCCACTCAAACTAGCCTTAACTCATGGCAACCCTCCTACTTGAGCCCTGAAATGCTGGTATGACAGGTGTGCAACATCACACTTGGTTTTGCTTTCCTTTTTATTATTTTTTGTTTGTTTGTTTGTTTTTTGAGACAGGGTCTGTCACTTTGTTGTCATGAATCCTGAGCCCAAATAATCCTTCTACCTCAGCAACCCAAATGCTGGGACTACATGGTCATCACTGCCCATTTTTAAAAAGGGGATTCATTGTTATTTTATTATATCTGTATATATCTGTGTGTGTGTGCATATGTGTGCAGGTGCTCGCAAAGGCAAAGGGGATATCAGATCCCCCTGGACCCAGTTACAGACAGTTAAGATCTTCCCTATGTAGAAGCTCTGCAAAGGAAGCAAGCACTCATAAGTACTGAGCCATATTTCCAGCTCCATCACGCTCCATTTTTAGTTGTATCATTTGATTT
This sequence comes from Rhynchomys soricoides, assembly GCA_019843965.1. NCBI lineage: Eukaryota > Metazoa > Chordata > Mammalia > Rodentia > Muridae > Rhynchomys > Rhynchomys soricoides. The sequence goes on from JADRCH010007355.1 coordinate 244,863, forward strand.
TTATATTATTCAAAGCTAGATTATGTTTCCTGAATGTTAACCTATCTGATACATGATTTACAAAGATGCATTGCCTTGTCGCTGATGTCTGTGTCCCTTGATGCACAAGAGTGCTTAAGTAACACCAGACACACTTGTCTAGTTTTACTTTTTTAGTACACATGTTTAGGTCTTTAACTCATGTTCAGTTAACTGTGTTTGGTAAACAATAGACACTGATTTCTTTGTTTTGCATATGGATAGTTTTCTCACAAGTATTTGTTGAAGAGTCTATCTAGCACCTATAGAGAAGTGTTGACATCCTTGTAAAACAATTATTTAACAATATATGTAGGAATTTATCTGGGGGACTCTATTGCATCCCATTGGTCTATTTGTCTTGGTGTTAATATCACACTGTTTCGATTAATATTGCTTTGTGATACATTTTGGGGCTAAAAGGTGTGGGTCATCATTTTATTTTATATAATTTGTTGCAATTATTATTTATTTATTTTGGTTTTTCAAGACAGGCTTTCTCTGTGTAGCCCTAACTCTTCTGAAACTCACTTTGTAGACCAGGCAGGGCCTCAGACTCAGAGATCTGTCTTTCTCTGCCTCTCAAAAGTTGATATTAAAGACACACGTCACTACCACCTGGAAATATTTTTTTGATATTTTATTTACATTTCAAATGTTTCCTCCTTTCCAGATCTCCCCTTTGGAACTGCCCTATTCCCTCCCTCCCAGGGCTTGCTGTGGTGGGAGACCTGGGTTCTGATGATGCCAAATAGCCTTGGTTTCTGTAACTTATGTTCTTTTCCTTGCCTTTCACCATCTGGTTATCTCTGGTGCTAACTGGTCTTACTCTCTCTGACTGTGGCTTGTCTTTCCTGCAAGCCTAGGTGTCAATACTCCTTGAAGACCAGTTCTCTCTGAGAGGAATTTGGGTTTGGAGATCTGTGGTATGGGGTCAGCTCTGGGGTGCAGACAGAAACCAGAAGGATCTAGTCCCCAGCTGTCCCTTGGTTCCTGTGTCCAAATGGCTCTGCAAGGGTCCCTCTTGATCCCTCTTGAAGGTATGTCAGCACTCCTGGGATACCAGCTGTCTCCTGGCACTATTTGAGTATGGAGCCCTGTGTTACAGGATCCGCTCTCCGGCCTCCGAAAGAAACCAGAAGACCACTCCTCAGTCCCTGTGTCCTTGGGATTCCAGTTGGGGCCCTCTGAGCAGACAGGCTTGCCCACACTCCTGGGAGTCTAGCTTTATCCCAACACTATTTGGCTATGGAGCCCTGGTGGCCCAGGCAGAGTTCTTCAGCCACAGATGGAAACCAGAAGGCTCCTTCCCCCAGAGCTCCTCAGTCCCTGTGTCCCAAGGATTCCGGGCAAGTCCCGATGAGCAGTGTTTCTTGTCTTACCCCCTCTCATTCCTTGGTGGGTAGTTTTCCTCCAGCACTATTTGGCTATGGAGCCCTGATGGCCCAGGCAGAGGTCTCCCACCACAGATGGAAACTGGAGGGCTCCTTCTCCTGGCAGTTACTCAGTCCCTGTGTCTCCTGGAAATATTTTTAATATAATATTTTATTGATTCTCTGGAAGTTTCATATGTGTGTAATGTATTTTTTTAGACTTATCACCATATTTCTCCTTAACTTCTCCCCAGTACACTTCCATTTCCCTGTGTAAAGATTACTTTTATTTTTGATTATTTGTATGTATATATGTGCTGGTGTACACGAGTATAGGTGCCCGTAAAGTCTGGAAGAGTGTGTCAGGTACCCTGGAACTGGAGTTACAGGTGGTTGTAAGCTGCCTTGAAATGTTCTCTTCACCACTGAGCCATTGCTCTAGTCCCCAATCCATGCTTCGTAACTTCATTATTTATTATTATTATTATTATTATTATTATTATTATTATTATTATTATTATTATTGTAACCCAGTGCATCTAATATGTGCTGGCCATATGCACATGATCTTAGGATTATCCACTGGAACTTCTGTGTCATGGTGAGTTAAGTTTTCTTTCAGTTTCATGCCCTATAATTTTGAATGGATGCCCAATAGTGTCAAATTATAATTTCAGGACATTACAAATGTTTTTGAACTTTTTAAAAGAGAGCTAATTTCATGGAAATAGTTGAATCTCTTAGGTTCATTTTTTAAAGTTCTTTCAAATGAGTAAAGAGCACTTCTACATTAGGCATGATAGTGTGCGCCTGTAATCCTGAACATTTGGGAGGCTGAGGAAGGAGGATTGTAAATTTGAGATCAGCTAGGTTAGCAAAAACATCTCACAAATGCTGGCTCAGTGGTAGGATACTTGTCTAGCTATCATGTGTAAGATCAGAAGTTTGACTCCTATGGCTGAGAATAACAACAAATCACCTGATAGTCTATTCTTCACTACTTGGACAAGGCTTTCTTCAATCCTCTTCTAAGGAATAGACACTACTTAAATATCTGGGTTTCTAACCATTCTATGTGGCTAATTCCTTAGCCTTGGGTAGTTTTCTCAAATGCATGGATCCATAGTTACCTGAGAGTTCTCTCAGTGATCTAGGGCACCCTCTGCAAGTCTCTGGAGTTCATTCTACAATTACATTATTTTCACTTAGTGCTATGCCTGACAAAACCTACTTACTCTGGTTGCTACAGATTCTCTACTCTCCTCCTCAATTCCAGCTTTTACTTGAGTTCCTCCTCTCCATGGCATGGTGTAGAAAATATGTATCACAAACATGAGGTTCAACTCATGTTTTCCTCAGGGATTACTAATTTTTATTATTTTATATATCCATAACTAGAAGAATCAGTAGTTTGTATCTTTTGTCCATGTAAAATATTTTCCCTTGTTGAGGACTAAATCCAGTTTATAGCATAAAAATTTGATCAATACTGAAAGTCTGCCTCATTTTTTTTATTTTCTAAGTTGGTATGTGCAAGGTTGCTTAGTTAGGGTTTTATTGCTGTAAAGAGACACCATGACCAGGGCAACTCTTTTTTAAAAAGTAACATGAATTTATTTCCATAAGAGAAATAAAACAAACAGTTATGTAATTTCAATAGAGGATACCAATATGCAAGTCCCTCTTGTAAGATTTAGGAAACAATGTAAAGAGTAGAATGAAACACTTAATAATTCCTTGAAAACACCACTTATGAAGAGTACACTGATGTTTTCAAAATCTGCTCTAGTTAATCAAGAACATCAGAGAAAGGTTGATATTGCTGAGGCGGTTTGCAGTCAACCATTGGGTTGAGCACAGGGTTCCCAATGGAGGAGTTAGGGAAAGGACTGAAGGAGCTGAAGGGGTTTGCAACCCCATAGAAAGAACAACAATATCAACCAACCAGACACCCCCCCCCAGAGCTCCCAGGGTCTAAACCACCAACCAAAGAGTACACATGGAGGGAACCAAGGCTCCAGCTGCATATGTAGCAGAGGATGGCTTTGTTGGCCATCAGTGGGAGGAGAGGCCCTTGGTCCTGTGAAGGCTCAATGCCTCAGTGTTAGGGAATGCTAGAACAGTGAGGCAGGAGGGGGTAGTTTGGGGAGCACCCTCATAGAAGCAGGGGAGGGGAAATGTGAGAGGGGGTTTGCGGAGGGGAAACTGGAAAAGGGGATAACATTTTAAATGTAAATACATAAAATAATCAATACAAATAAAGCGTTTAATTGAGGTTGGCTTACAGTTTCGGAAGTTTATTGTAGTATCGTCAGGGTAGGGAGCATGGCAGCATGCAGGCAGACATGGTAACTGAGAGCTCTACATCCAGATCTGCAGGCAGCAGGAAGGGAGAGCCACTGTAGTGGCTATTTCTGATTGTCAACTTGACTATATCTGGAGTGAATTACAATCCAGAATTAGAAGGCTCACCTGTGATCTAGATCTTGAGTCTGGAAGACACAAGTTTCAGGTGTGGTGGTCCGCACACCTCTAATCTGGGTCACACCTGCTGCTGGAGATCTACATAAGGACACTGGAAGGAGGAAGATTCAATCTTCTTCGCCTGTGAGCCTTGTAGGACTAAGCAACTGCTAGATCCTCGGGTTTTCATTCACAGCTGCTGCTGACCATTGTTGGGGAGTTGGACTACAGACTGTAAGTCATCAACAAATTCCCTTACTATATAGAGACTACCATAAGTTCTGTGACTTTAGACAACCCTGACTAATACAGCCACTGAGGCTGACTTGAACTTTAGAAACCCCAAAGCTAATCCTCATTGACATATTTCCTCCAATAAGGCCACAGCTACCCCAAACAAGGGCACACCTCCTAATCCCTCTCGAGTAATGGCATTCCCTGATGACCAAATATTCAAATATATGAGCCCATGAGGCCATTCTTATTCAAACCACCACACAAGATAATATGCTTCATTATGGCATCTCTGTTCATACATGTCCTTTTACTTTGTTCTTACTCATCCTCATTCTTACTATAATCCTCTTTCTCCACTTAGACTATTTAAAAAAAAAAACCCACTTGTTTCTATGTGTGCAAGTCAGGCTTCAGTCTGAATAGTAGAATTACTCTTTATCTCTACCTCTGCCTTTCTGCCTGTGTATATGTGAATATATATATGTGTACATATGGTTTTTGATACAGGATGTCACTATGTAGCTCAGGCTTCTTTTGAACTCATGGTCTTCCTGCCTCAGCCTCCTGAGTAATGGGATTACAATTATCTACCACTAGGCCCACCTGTGCATGACATTTTAAAACATTTGTAACAGACAATTGTGTGCGCTAGATAAAGTGTCTCTCAAAAGCTGCCCTCCATGTCTGATGTTGAAATTTCAGAGTCCAGCATGTGAATAGTTGGGAAGCTAAGGTGAAGACAGACAAGACAGGGTCCCTCTGACCCACAAGTGGGAGCCCCCAAAGGTTGATTGAACTCTTTTTTCCCCCTCTGATGTCGATAGTATGAGTTTCTTGCACTCACCAAGACATTTTGTGTCAGATAAACTCATACCCCTGGTTCAGGGGTGAGGAATCTATAAACAAAAGTTCTTGAAAAGAACAGCACCTTCCACTGAACCTTCTGCAAGACTGATTAGCTGATTACAATGTCGATTATGTGAAGAGGTTGAATGTCTGAAGTCCAGAGACAAATTATCCTGCTGCATCTGAATCCCCCGTAATAACTATTTCTTACCCTCTTCTGTAGGTGATCACTGGGCATGTACAACTATATCCCTAATTTCCAAACTACCAAAGGGCTAAGTGTGCTGTCAGATAGTATCTGAGGCCTCCAGCAGGATTTTATCTGTTTTGATTGATGTGACTAACCTACCTACTGTTTCCACCCATCTATTTGAAAATGCCTTGATTTATGACTTTCTTCGTTCTGTTACTATGAAAACTTCATCAAATTGTTACCACTTTATAGTGGTGAATTTGGAATAACCTGACTTGTGTTCCTGAGCCATATTCACTAATATTTAGCTCTGGAATTAACTATCATCCCCACTGTGATGGTATGAATATGCTTGGCCCAGGGAGTGGCATTATTAGGAGGCGTGGCCTTGTTGGTGTAGGTGTGTTACTATGGGTGTGGGGTTTAAGACCCTCATCCTAACTGGAGGCCAGTCTTCTTCTAGCAGCATTCAGATGAAGATGTAAAACTCTCAGCTCCTCCTGTGCCATGCCTGCCTATATGCTGCCATGTTCCCTTGATGATAATGGACTGAACCTGTGAACCTGTAAGCCAGCCCCGATTAAATGTTGTCCTTATAAGTGTTGCCTTGGTCATGGTGTCTCTTCACAGCAGGAAAACCCTAATGAAGACACCCATTGAAGTGGAAGTTTTGTTTTTCAAATGTTGACGATCACAGAGAAGAGTGTATTAGTTACTTTTCTCATTACTTTAAATAAACACCTGACTGGAAACAACGTAAAGGAAGAAAGATGAATTTTGGCTCATAGTTTGAAAGGGCATATATATATTCTATCAAGGAAGAGAAGATATATCTTTGGGCAGCTATTTGCTCATATCTTGATATACCAAGACACAGAGAGAACAGGAAGCAGATTGTGGCTATAAGCCAGGTGATGATCCACCCAGCAGAGATCTACTTCCTTCAGCTAGGCCCTATCAGCTACCCACTTCTCCAAACAACTAGACCCTACCACCTTCTCAAACAGTGTGACCAGCTGGCATTCAAACACATGAGCCTGTGTGGGACATTTTACTTCTAAACCATGAGAAAATCCTGTGTAGCTACAAACCCTGCTGCTATCTTACACTAGACAAGAGACAGTGTGCTTGAGCTCCAAAGTGAGTACAGCTTCACTTCTGTCTTCCACCTCTCCCACAGCAGTTTCCTTGGGGCACACCCTAACTGTAAATATGGAAGGAAAAAGAATTCTGGGAAGTGCAGTTTAGTTTAAACTAAATTTACCCACATTCTTAGATTTCTATGCTAGGTTTCCCCAAAAGCAACTTGGAGAAGAAAAGCTTTATTTCAGCTTACACTTCCAGATCACAGTCCATCCTTGAAGGAAGTCAGGGCAGGAAGTCAAACAGGGCAGGAACCTGGAGGCAGGAGCTAATGCAGAGGACATGGAGGGATGCTGCTTACTGGCTTGCTCCTCCTGACTTGTTCATCCTGCTTTCTTATAGAACCCAGGACAAATAGCCCAGCGATGGAACCATTTACAATGGGCTGGGCCCTCTCTCACCAATCATTAATCAAGAAAATGCCCCACAGATTTGCCTGGGGCATTTTCTCTATTGAGGTTTCCTCTCCTGGGCTGTATTAAGTTGACAAAATCACAACACAACCAGGGCACATACTATGAACCTGTCATGTGGAGTACTTTATAATTTAAGTCAGTATAGTGAGTGAAACATTTTACTCTTTCCTTTCTATTCCAATTTATTCCTACTACAGAGATAAATCTCCTGTATTTATCTTGTATCTTTCAGCCTTGACATTTTCATTAATTCTACTGGTATTTATTAATGTGTCTTAAATTTCCTGAAAGCACATTTACATCCAAAACATCAAAACTCTTCTTTCAGTTTTTATTTTGCTATATCATTTTCTTCCTTAATTGCAGTTATTATAATCTAGAAGAGTATTGGAATAATAATTATAACAGCTAGATCATCTTGTAAACATTTTAGTGTCTCACTCTGGAAAATTTTTTTCTTTTTAAGATTTAAGAACTAATGTTGCTTTTTTGACTGAAACCTGATATTTGCCCATATTGATCAGGCACAGTGTAATTATTTGGTTAATGTACACCTTGCACAATGAACACATCAGGATAATAACATTTCTATTATATTAGGTAAGTAGCTTTGTGTTTTTATTAGGAGTACCTGGTAGATTTTATGAAAGCTTTTAAAGTATGTTGTCAATACTACCCTAATATATCATCCTTTAATTCATTTTGCTATGAATTACACTAAAAAGATCTATTTATACTGAACCACAATTGAGTTACTTATACCCAACCACTCTTGTATTCCCTGTTATGTATTTAACACAATGATAATACCTTTGACATTATCAGTTTGGAATTCTGTGAGGACTAGAAAGCCAATCACAAAACATCTTCAACCATAAAGACATGTGAGTGCTTTTGCACCATGAGAAACAGCCATTTTGGGGGTTAATGGACTCAAAGACTCAAGCTCATTTAGTGTTCCACACTGTCATTACCAGTATGTAACAATAGAGAAGTTGATTGCATTGCTCAGAGTCTGACTTCTGATAGTTCTTCCCATCTAAGCTTTGCATCACAGAAAATCCAGATTCTCCTTCTCTCTGTGAGACCTGGAATGGCTTCAAAGCATGTAGCCCTCTCTCATCTTGGGATGCCTATCTCTGTGGCCCTAAAAAGCCTCTGTGGTGGTCTAAGTGAAAATGTCCCCCATAGGCTCATAGGGAGTGGCACTATTAGGAGGGGTGGCCTTGCTGAAGTAGGTGTGGCCATTGTTGGAGGAACTGTTACTAGGGTCTTTGAGGTCTCAGATGCTCAAGCCATGCCTAGTGTGTCTCAGTCTCTTCCTCTTGCTGTGGACCTAGATGTAGAACTTTTGGCTGCCTCTCTAGGACTGTGTCTGCCTGCATGCCACCAAGTTTCCCACCATGATGATAATGGACTAAGTCTCTATACTATAAGCCAGCTCCAATTAAATGCTTTCCTTTATACAAGTTGCTATGATCATGGTGTCTCTTCACAGCAGTAGAAACCCTAACTAAAACAGCCTCATTGGACAAATCAGTCATAAATCTTCCCCATTCTCTTGACATCAAAACCAATTTTTGGTGGGGATCTCCTCTCATGTCTAAAATTAGTACTGTGAAAAGGATGCAAAGACAACCATTACAGCCAGATGGTCTTTATTTATTTATTTGCACTCCAGATTTTATTCCCCCCCCCGTTTGTTCCACATTCCATACCTCCTCCCCTTGTCTTCACGAGGATGTCCCCACCTCTCACCCTCCACACCAGACCTCTAAACTCCCTGAGGCCTCTAGTCTCTTGAGAGTTAGGTGAATATACTCTGACTGAACCCAGACCTAGCAGTCGTCTGCTGTGTATGTGTTGGGGGCCTTATATCAGCTGGTCTATGCTGGCTGGTTGGTGGTCCAGTGTCTGAGAGATCTTGGGGGTCTAGGTTAATTGAGACTGCTGGTCTTCCTACAGGGTTGCCCTCCTCCTCAACTTCTTCTAGCTTTTCCCTAATTCAACCACAGGGGTCAGCAGCTTCTGTCCATTGAATGGGTGGAAATATCTGTATCTGACTCTTTCAGCTGCTTGTTGGGTCTTCCAGAGGGCAGTCATGATAAGTCCCTTTCTGTGAGTGCTCCATAGTCTCAGTAACAGATGGCCTTTCTATATTGCTTTAAGTTGCTAACTGACCAATGCCCAGAGGGTCAGCATGTACTTTCAGCTGCTGCTGCTGACTAACAGGTATTTTGAGTTGGGCTACACTGTGCTATGCTGTCTAGGTTCTACAGAAATTTTTCTATGGATGTAACTGTCCTAAATCAGAGGTTTTAATCATTAATAAGTAATTAGGATACCCATATGGGATTGGAACCCTCCTTAAAATACACTTAGGTTGTGTCTTTTGGTCTAGACCTCACTGTGTATCCAGAATGATTCATTTGTCTTCCTCCTAGTGTAAAGTGTGACTGATGTTAGGATGAGGGGAAGTCTTTAGAGACTGTTTGATTATATCTTGAGGAAGCATTGAAAGCCAAGCACAAGAGCACACATAAATGATTTTAACGCTCAGGAAGCTGAAGCAGCAAGATTGCAGGTTTAAATTCAGCCTGGGCTACATGGTAATACACTAACAATTACAACAACGACATAAAAAAAAATCAGGATATCTCTAATAAAGAAAAGGACCTAAGGGTCAATACAGTTGTTCAAACGTCACACAGACATCTTAATGTTTCTTCTGGCCAAATAACAGAATCATCTGCAGCGTTTTTCAGATTCTGGCTTTCTAGTCTGTCCAGTGACAACAATAATTCCTTTCCCAAGGTTCCTCACCTTGATTTAAATAACTCTGACAGTGTACCACCTCATAGACACATATTTTGGATAGAGTGTCAGTCAAAGTCAAACATACCTTGTGTATAGCATATTTTGAAATCACAGTGCAAGTCCCAATCAATGCATTTCTTATACTCTTTACTGACAGGGACCAAGGCACTTATTTGTTTCTCAGAAAACTTGATAGCTGGCTCTTAAACAAAGTACTCAATGGAAGTTTTTCACTTTACTTATAAGCTACAAGCTTCAGGCCTTGGAGAGTGCCAGAATGTCTCATTTAAACAAATTTAAAGTCAACTAAATGAAGCACAACTTATTTTTTGTCACAAGTCAGAAATCAGAGGTGAATTATAATAAGATCCTTGCTCAATGGGGGGGGGGGGATGCACATAGGTATTAAAGCCAAGGCTTTGCACACAATAGGCATGTACTCTATTACTGAAGTGGACCCCTTAAGCCCCATGACTCCATTTTTTGTTTGATTGATAATAGCTTTTAAGACTTATCTCTTTGAGGCTGTAGAGATGGCTCAGTGGTTAAGAGCACAGGCTGTTTTTGCAAAGGACCCAAGTCAATTCTCAGTACCCACATGGCAGTGGACAATTATCTATAACTTCAGTTCCAAGGGATGTGTATCCTTCTTGCCTGCTTGGGCACTGCATGCATGTGATGCATAAACATACATAAACACAATCACAAACACATAGAATAAATACATATTTTTTAAAAGATGCACCTCTGTACTTTCATTGTTCCCTACATTTGGTCAAAATTATATAAAAGGTTTAGTGCTTCTCTTTTGATAAATGCAAAAGTTTCAAACCATACAAGTACCTACTCACATAAGGAGCATATCAACTAACTCTCTCTCTCTCTCTCTCTCTCTCTCTCTCTCTCTCATTCTCTCTCTCTTAAAATTCCAAGCTTCTCTCCTCTCTCAATTTCCAGTGTCTGGGATTCACTCACGATCTTCTGGGCTCCTCCAAAGGGCTTGCATCACTTCTCCAGCTCTGCTGTCTGTAACATTCTAGACTCTGATCAGCTCTGCCCCACTGCTGCTGCTGTTCTTGGAGGTCATCCCATGGTACTGGCATCTCCAATATGCTGTGGTCTTCCGCTGCACCTGGTCTGTACTTTCACCAATAGCCTCTCATTCACGGTGCCAAGCCTCAACTTTTCTATATAACCCTTTCAACCATGGGCTTTCAACTACTATTCACCAATGACCTCTCCTGGCCTCTCACAGTGCCAAACAATAGCTGCTTTCCATGGCCCCTTAATGTCTTCAAATCAAGTACCATCTGGGTATGGCTCTTACTCTACAAAGTTAGTCTAACAGCAGGAGGTACAAGCTTAACCACCTTTGGAACACAACTTCTGTGTGCTGACTCTCAGGAAACATCTCCCAGAAGATTTTACCTCAACAATGCTGGTCTCTTCTTAATCATCAATAATTTCTCCTCTGGCTAACCAGCATCAAATATCCATAAAAGCAAAGGTTTTACTTTAGTGGTTTTGGTCTCTTGTTAATTACGGCTGATTCCTCAGTTCCAGCTGACCAGACACCACAGATTCTTCACACAAGTACCCTGGTAGAGTCTTTGCTTCCTTCTGACACTTCACAAGCCAGGCCTCCGTTGTCTGTATTGCTTTCAACATTCTTATCTTCCAAGTTCCTACAGAACAGTTCACTGAATTTTCAACACTCAATAACTTTTCAAGCCTAAAGTTCCAAAGTCCTTCCACAATCCTCTCAAGAACAATATGGTCAGGTCTGTCACGGAAATATCCTCTCAATCCTGGTACTAACTAGTCTTAGAGTTTTTATTGCTGTGACAAAAGCCCATGACCAAAGAAACTCACCTTAAGCTTCCATATCACAGTCTATCATCAAAAGAAGTCATGGCAAGAACTCAAACAGGGCAGAAACCTGGAGGCAGGAATTGATGCAGAGGCCATGGAGAGGTGCTGCTTACAAGCTTGCACCTCATGGTTTGCTCAGCCTGCTTTCTTATAGAACCCAGGACCACCTGCCCAGCCATGGCACCACTCAAAATAGGCTGGACCTTCCCCCATCAATCACTAATTTAAAAAATGTCCTACCCACCTCCTATAGCCAGACAGGAACCCCAGTAGAGTGATAAAGACGCCAACCCATCCACAAAACTTTCAACACAAAATTTAGTAATGTAGGCATGGGGAGTAAGCAAAGACTGGGGGAATGGCCAACCAATAACTGACCCAATTTGAGACCCAGTTCATGGGCAAGAGCACTAATGATGCTCTGTTATGCATGCTATTAAGTTGGTAGTTCAGTCTCTGTGAGTACCACCCCCTGGGCCCAGGTTGGTTGACTCTATAGGTCTTCTTGTGGTGTCCTTGACCCCACTGGCTCTCTCATTCCTTTCTCCCTATTCTTCTATAAGACATCTTGAGCACTGCATAATGTTTAGCTGTGGTCTCTGCATCTATTTCTATTGGTTGCCAAAAAAGCCTCTCAGGAGATAATTATGCTCGACTCATGTCTGCAAGCATAGCAGAGTATCATTAATAGTGCCAGGTGTTGGCACTCTCACATCAGATGTGTCTTAAGTTGGGGAAGTCATTGGCTGACTGTTCCCTCAATTTCTGTTCCATCTTTATCCTTGCACATCTTGTAGGCGGACAAATTTGGGCTTGAAGATACCCAGACACAAAATCCTCTACATTTTCTTAATTGAAGTTCTCTCCTTTCAGATAATTTTATCTTGTGTCGAGTTGACATAAACCTATCCAGCACAAACTCCAAATCAAATTTGAGATAAAGGTTCACTCTTGTACTGGCTAGTTTTGTGTGTCAACTTGACACAAGCTGGAGTCATCGCAGAGAAAGGAGTTTCAGTTGAGAAAATGCCTCCATGAGATCCATCGGTAAGGCATTTTCTCAATTAGTGATCAAGTGGGGAGGGCCCCTTGTGGGTGGTACCATCTGTGGGCTGGTAGTCTTGGGTTCTATAAGAAAGCAGGCTGAGCAAGCCAATAAGCAGCATTCCTCCAGGACCTCTACATCAGCTCCTGCTCCTTGACCTGCTTGAGTTCCAGTCCTGACTTCCTTTCATGATGAACAGCAATTGGAAGTATAAGCCGAATAAACCCTTTCCTCCCCAACTTGCACCTTGGTCATGATGTTTGTGGAGGAATTGAAACCCTGACTAAGACAAATTGGTACCAGCATAGTAGGATATTCCTGTGACAACCTGACCATGTTTGGGGGAGGACTGTGGAAGGACTTTGGAACTTTGGGCCAGAAGATCCATTTGATGTTAAGAGCTCTGTGGGATGTTGTGTAGGAGCTTGGAAGATAATGTTGAGAACAGTGCAGAAGATGGAGGCCTGGCTTGTGAAACTTCAGAGGGAAGATTAAAGACTCTTATCAGGGCAATTGCTATTTTGACTGTGAAGGTTCTGTGGTTTTGGTTAGCTGGGGCTAAAGGATCAGCTGTGATTAACAAGATACCAGAACTACTAAAGCAAAACCATTGCATTGCTGGGACTATTGATGCTGGTTAGCTGGAGCTAAGATATTAGTGGTGATTAGGAAGAGACCAGCATTATTGGTGTGAAATCTTCTGGGAAGTGTTTTCTGAGATCACAAAGAGGCTGCATTCCAGAGATAGCCAGGGTTGTACCTTGTGCTGTGGCAGGACTTGGTAATGTGTAAGAGACACCCAGGTGGTACTGGTTTTGAAGGCATGAAGGAGTCGTGAAGAGCAGCTGAGGCCTGGGCACTGTGAGATGCTGTGGAAGGCCATTGGTGAAGTTGCAATTGATGGCCCAGGACTGAAGGGGTCATGCAAAGGAGGTGAGGCTTGGCACCATGAAGAGAGCCTATGAGAGGCTGTTGGTAAACCTAGTTGCAGCAGAAGACAGCAGTGTTTTGGAGATACCAGTGCCATGAGATGACCACCAAGAACAGCAGCAGCAGTGGAGTACAGGCATCTGGAGCCTAGAAGACAAGGTGTGTGCTACAAAGGGCAGAGCTGGAGAAGTGACTCAAACACTTGGAGTAATCCAGAAGATTGTGAATGGATCCCAGACATTGGATGGTTGGAGTTTGGTTTTGCTTTTGATTGTGACTGTGCCCTGATATATTTTCCCTCCTGAAGAAAGACAGTATTTTAGTGGCGCCCACAGTTAAGAGACTTTGAATTTTTTAAAGACTTTGAATTTTAAGAGATTAGATGTTTAAAAGGGACTGAAATGTTAATATATAAGAATTTGCAAAGACTGTGGGACTTTTAAAGTTATTTAGATCCTGGGGATGAATAAGAAAGTAAGGGTCTAGGCTTAATGGTGAAGTGTTTGTGTGTCAAGTTGACAAGGGGTCAACTGTACTGGCTAGTTTTGTGTGTCAACTTGACACAAGCTGGAATTATCACAGAGAAAGGAGCTTCAGTTGAGAAAATGCCTCCATGAGATGCAGTGATAAAGCGTTTTGTCAATTAGTGATCAAGGGGGGAGGGCCAATTGTGAATGGTACCATCTGTAGGCTGGTAGGCCTGGGCTCTGTAAGAAAGCAGACTGAACCCCCTGATACTCCTGGAGACTGATCCACCAACCAAAGAATACACATGGAGGGACCCATGGTGCTGGCCACATATGCGGCAGAGGAGGGTCTTGTTAGCCATCAGGGGTAGGAGAGGCCCTTGGGCCTGAGAGTGTTAGTTCCCCCAGTAGAGGAGAATGCCAATGAGGGAAGATGAGAGTAGGTAGGTGGGTGGGTGGGGGAATACCCCCATAGTGGCAGGGGGGAAGGGAAGGAAATAGGGAGGTTCCAAAGGGGAGATCTGGAAAGGGGGAAACATTTGAAATGTAAATAAAGTAGGAAAAATTTAAAAAAGAAAAAGAAAAAAAGAAAGCAGGCTGAGCAAGCCAGTAAGCAGTATTCCTCCATGGCCTCTGTATCAGCTCCTGCTGCTTGATCTGCTTCAGTTCCAGTCCTGACTTCCTTTCGTGATGAACAGCAATTGGAAGTGTAAGTTCAATAAACCCTTTCCTCCCCAACTTGCATCTTGGTCATGATGTTTGTGCAGGAATAGAAACCCTGACTAAGACAACCCTCTTTCTGTGATTCTAAATAACATATTCTTTACACCATTTTCCCAAAAGATGGGGCTCATAATAAAAGGGTTCTACTGTTCTTCCTAAAGCACAAAGCAAAATCTTTCTTTGAAACCCACATCAAGTTTCCTGATGCATCTTACTGACTAACCCGAGATTCCAGCACACCCATAATTGGACCACCAACAAAAGGGGATAAGGTTGACTGAAACAAAATCACAAGACATTACCCAGGACTTTTACATCACTGCCTAAACAATGTAGAAATTGTTACCAAAGAAGAGAGTGGACTTCACTTTTGGCTAACAGCAGTATTTGCCTAAGGAGTACGAGCATTGTCTCATACTTTGTGTAGCTTTAGAGCATGTGTATTAGCACACAATTATGCATTACTTTGTATACAGTTTTTCTGATTGGCTACTAACATGTTGGCATCACAGAAATAGACTAAGAAGCTGTCTGTTTTCCTATGGAGTAGAACGTGGGTTTTAGCTCACAATATGGGTTTTTAACTTATACCTTCAAAAGTTACATTACTTTAGGTGGGCTGAGATTTTTCAAAACCCTTTTGCGATGGTTTGTATGTGCTTGGCCCAGGGAATGGCACTATTAGGAAGCGGAGCCTTGTTGAAGTAGGTGTGTCACTGTGGGTGTGATCTTTAAGACAGGCATCCTAGCTACCTAGAAGTCAGTATTCTGCTAGCAGCCTTCAGATGAAGACACAGAATGCTCAGCTCCTCCTGCACCATCCCTGCCTGGATACTGCCATATTCCAGCCTTAATGATAACGGACTAAACCTTTGGACCTATAAGCCAATCCCAGTTAAATTCTATCCTTGTACAAGTTGACTTGGTCCTGATGTCTTTTCATAACAGTAAAACCTTAACTAAGACACCTTTAATAATGGTTCTCGAATGCTTCAACCCCCTCCCTCCTAGCCCACTGTCCAAAGGTAAGGGAGAAAAGATAGTAAATAGGACAAGGGATGTGGACCTGTTTAGAAGTAGTTATTTGGGGCAATTCTAATCTCCGTTGCCAGGATACCAGCATTCCAGTTCAGTAGTGTCAGGATACCAAATATGAATCAGCAGCAGTGGCACAATCCAGGAGAAACAGCCAGTCCTCTGCTGAATCAGCACGAGTCAGTGGGAGCAACCATGACCAGCCAGAATGTCTTGAGAAGAATGACATGCTTTTCTCAACAAAGTGAAGATCAGTAAAGATGTGAGAACAATGAAGAGTTGCAAAGCTAACTATGCAAGCTTCCCACCACTGTCCATTGCTTCCTATTTATACTCTTTCTAAACATCATGAATCCTCGCAAGGGTCTTGCCTCAGCACAATATCATGTAAGTGAGTCTCCATCACATGACACAACCAGAAACTTCTACTTCAGCTTCATATATAATAGAATCTTATATCACAAAATGTTCTTAGATATTAACCTAAAACAGCACAGAAATGTTAGTATGAACTATTAGTAAATGAAATAGGTCAGTATGATTCTTTGGGGGAATAGACTTTCTCACTAGGTATTAGTGATGGTAACAATACAATGTGGGGAGCTTTCCATATTTCTCCATAGCTGCACTAGCACATTTCCATAATTATGTGGGTTTCTTTATCACTATGCATGTTGAATGTGAGACTGTATATGTCATTGCACAAATGTGGAAGTCAGAACCATCTGAGGTGTCAGGCTTCACTTTCTGCCTTGTTTGAGACAAGATGTCTTTTTGGTTGTTTCTTGCTGCGTATGTCAGGCTAGCTAGAGATTCTCCTGCCTCCACCTTTTGTCTCATCATAAGAGCACTGGAATTACAGACATGCACTACCATACCTGGTTTTACTTGGGCTCTATGAATCCAAACTCAAATTCTTACAGCAAGTGTTTTACTCAGGGCACCATCTCTACAGTACAACTGTGTGATTTTAAAGGTTAAATAGGAATTAACACAAAATTGGGTTTGTGTTTTTAATGGCTGATTATACTCTAACTGCACTTCTAGGATTTAGAGTGTTCCAGAATGCAGTCCACTATTCTCTACTGTTTTTCTTTCTCATGTCTTCCTAAGGAAACTCATTTAGGTTTGGGGTTATAATATACCACAAATTCATTGTTAACTCCAAATTTACATTTAAATCCAATTTCTCCCTTGTAGCCAAGAACTATATACCCCAGAAGGTGTATTTGACTTCTCTATCCTGATTACTAAGACATATCACAAAGCATATTTCTACTCTGGCTCTCTTGCTTCACCCTTTCTTTTATTGGTTTTCACCATCCCAGAAATGTTTCAGGATATTTGATCACACTGTGAATACCGAGATTGTGTTACTAAAAAACCCTGTTTCTAGTTGTGGTGTAGCTCAGCCCTTAACACATACCTTTAATCCCTCTGGCAGGAATATAGCCATACCCTTAATACATACCTTTAATTCCAAACAATGAAGGTAAAGTTAGTTTGTAGAAGGAAGCACCCATGTTTGAAAGTGATGTCTAATTGAGTGGTAGACAAAGTGATGATGAATCAGAGAAAGATTTGACAGACTAGGATATACCCACTCTTGTGAGGAGAGAGGAAAGGGAAGCTACTTGAGGGAACAGTGCAGAGAGTGGGGACAGTTTTACTGGAACCGTTTTACAGAGACAGGATGCAGAAAAAGAACTAACTAGATAGAGGTAAAAACAGAACAAGCCAGAGAATGAGATGGAGCCAGAAGATTAGAACAGATTGCCAAAGTTAATTTCAGGCCAAGCAGGGCAATTTAGTGAGAAGCAAAAAGAAGCCAGCTTGAATCAGTCAGCTTAGAAGAGGAGTTTTGAGCCGGAAAACCTAGTTGAACCAGCCAGCCAGATTTCAGAAAAAGCTTTAAAGGGTAAGCTTATTCAGCAGTAAGTTTCAGAGACTGAAAATATTCTAAGCCTAGATAAGATTGTAGGAAGGACAGAAGCTTCCAGGACTATGCCTAGATTAGCAGAAGGAAGCAGTAAGTCTCCAGATTTGAGTTCTTGATGTTTTGTCTGTGCATATATCTTTGTGAAGATGTCACAAGCCCTGTAACAGGAGTTACAGACAAGTGTGAGCTGCTGGGATTGAACCTGGGTCCTCTAGAATGGCAGCCAGTCTTCTTGG
The DNA here is from genome assembly GCA_019843965.1 of Rhynchomys soricoides. Classification (NCBI taxonomy): domain Eukaryota; kingdom Metazoa; phylum Chordata; class Mammalia; order Rodentia; family Muridae; genus Rhynchomys; species Rhynchomys soricoides. The sequence continues at coordinate 262,616 of JADRCH010007355.1, forward strand.
TCACTGAGCTATCTCATCAACCCCTCTATTTATACTCTTTACTAACACTTAAAAGATAGCATTCATTCCACCACTATCTAAACAAGCCATAATATTTGTCCATTCTGCATTTAAAATATATTTTTCCTCTTATGTCTATCGCAAGTAATAAAACTTTAGAATAACCCAAATTTTGGTGTCTTAGTTAGGGTTTCCATTGCTGTGAAGAGACAGCATGACCACATCAACTCTTATGAAGAACAACATTTAATTGGGATTGGCTTACAGGTTCAGAAGTTAAGTCCATTACCATCAAGGCAGGAAACATGGCAGCATCCAGGTAGGCATAGTGCTGGAGGAGCTGAGAATTGAATATCTTCAGCAAAAGGAAGCCAAAAACAGACTTATGCAATGGGTGGAGCCTGAGAATAGGAGGAGACATCCAAAGCCTACTCCCACAGTGACACACTTCTTCCAACAAGACCACACCTACTAACAGTACCACTTCCTATGAGTCAAGCATATTCAAACCACCACACTTGGTCATTTTTTTAATCTATTCACTATTTTAAAAGTATTAAATCCATTTATACACATGATCTAAGTCTGATGATGCCACCACTGGAAATACTTCAATATTAGCCCTTCATAGTGAGAATAGATGATAGATAGATAGATAGATAGATAGATCACTGTCTTAATCTCACTTCTGAGTCCAAACAAGATGATGTTATTCTCTCAACACCGTATCACTCCTGCCTCTTCTTCCCTGCTTACACTTTAATTGTACTATTCCATGGAGATGTGAAGCTTGCTATACACTTAAACTCTTGCCACTAGTCTTCTGAATCTCAGATCAAATGACATTTCAGGCAACAGATGGCTCAGTAAGTACAATGGCTTCCCGCACAAGTTTGAAGACCTGAGTTTGGATCAGCAGAACATATATAAAAGCCAGGCTTGGTGTTGTGTTTGTGTTGTCCTAGCACTCTTACATTGAGATGAGAGGCAAAGATAAGAGAGTCCCCCAAAATCTTGAGGGTTACTTAGTCTAGAGAACCACGTGCAGTGGGAGGTAGGAGAGAGACCCTGCCTTAAACAAGATAGAAGGTAGACATGACTCCAGAAAGAAGTTGTCCTGTGACCTCTACCCACAAACTATGCATCCTCACACACAAAGTAAGTGTACACACACATGCACACACACAATTATTAGTTACTTTTATGTTCCTATGACAAACCACCATGACCAAAGCAACTTATAAAAGAAAATGTTTAATTAGGCTTTTGGATTCAGAAGGCTATAGTCCATGATGAATGATCAAAGGAATGATAACAGGAATACCTGAGAGTTCACATCTTGATCTACAAGCAGGGGGCAGAGAGAGCACATGAGCAATGGCACAAACCTTTTGAAACCTGAAAGCCCACCCTTCAATGACACAACTACTCCAATAAAGCCACACTTCTGAATTTTTCCCAAAAAGCTCCACCAACTGAGGACCATGTACTCAAATATATGAGCCTATAGGGGCCATTTTCATCCAAACCACCACAAACACACACAGAGACTTATAATTAGTAAAACATTAAAAATAAACAAAAAGACACAAATAACCACATGAATGAACAAATAATGCAATTTAAGATTTATATAAGAAACAGCAATTTGGATAGAGAAAGAGGGTAAGGGGTAGGAAGAGGAGACATACTAATAAAAAGTGAATGTTGTAATTTTTTTAAAGTAATAAATCAAATAAAAACCACTCAATGGGAAGCACCACCAACAGACCATGTGGAAGAAAGAATATCAAGATAAAAGAAAACATTAAAAATTAATACATTCATACAGCAGTAGCAAAAAGGCCCAGTAACCACAATAGTCAAAATCCCTGGGACACAATTACAAGAATGAAACCTACAAAGCTGCTGTATACAGAGAACTAAGATACAGACTGGACTGACAGAAAAAATAATCTATGGAATTTTAACTGAAAGGGGGGGCTAATATCCAATAGATACAAAGAACTCAAGAAGTTAGAATCCAGAGATCCAAATAACCCTATTACAAACTGGGGAACAGAGCTAAACAGAGAATTCTCAACTGAGGAAACTCGAATGGCCGAGAAGCACCTAAAGATGTTCAACATCCTTAGTCATCAGGGAAATGCAAATCAAAACAACCCTGAGATTTCACCTCACACCAGTCAGAATGGCTAAGATCAAAAGCTCAGGTGACAGCAGATGTTGGCGAGGATGTGGAGAAAGAGGAACACTCCTCCATTGCTGGTGGGAATGCAAATTGATACAACCTCTCTGGAAATCAGTTTGGTGGTTCCTCAGAAAATTGGACATACTACTACCTGAGGACCCAGCTATTCCACTCCTGGGCATATACCCAGAAGATGCTCCAACATGTAATAAAAACACAAGTTCCACTATGTTCATAGCAGCCATATTTATAATAGCCAGAAGCTGGAAACAACCCAGATGTCCCTCCACAGAGGAATGGATACAGAAAATGTGGTACATTTACACAATGGAATACTACTCAGCTATTAAAAACGATGACTTCATGAAATTCACAGGAAAATGGATGGAAGTAGAAAATATCATCCTGAGTGAGGTAACTCATTCACAAAAGAACAAACACAGTATGTGTTTGTGCTCACTGATAAGTGGATATTAGCCCAAAAGTTCAGAATACCCAAGATTCATTTCACAGACCATATGAAGCTTAAGAAGAAGGAAGACCAAAATGTGGATGCTTTAGTGTTTCTTAGAAGGGTGAACAAAATAGTCACAGGAGGAAATATGGAGACAAAGTGTGGATTAGAGACTGAAGGAAAGGCCATTCAGAGACTGCCCCACCTGGGGATCCATCCCATAGACAGCCACCAAACCTAGATGTTATTGTGGATGCTGGGAAGTGCTTGCTGATGGAAGTCTGAATCAGCTGTCTCCTGAGATGCTCTGCCAGAGCCTGACAAATACAGAGGCGGAAGCTCACAGCCAACCATTGGACTGAGCTCAGGGGTCACAGATGGAGGAGTTGGAGAAAGGACTGAAGGAGCTGAAGGGGTTTGCAGCCCCATGGAGGGAGCAACAGTGTCAACAGGCCAGACCCCTGTAGCTCCCAGGTACTGGACCCCCAACCAAAGAATACACATGGTGCAACCCATGGTGCTGGCCACATATGTGGCAGAGGATGGCCTTGTTGGACCTCAGTGGGAGGAGTGGCCCTTGGTCCTGAGGGTGCTCAATGCCCCAGTGTAGGGGAATGTCAGGGCAGGAAGATAGGAGTGGGTGTTTGGGTGGGGGAGCACCCTCATAGAAGCAGGGGTAGGGGGATGAGATAGGGGGATTCGGAAGGGGAGACCTGGAAAGGGGAAAACATTTGAAATGTAAATTTAAAAAATCCAATCAAAAAAATTTAAAAGAAAATAAAAATTAAAAAAAAAAAAACAGTTGAAAGAGCCAAAAAAAAAAAATTTTTTTTTTCAAATCATAGACAAGAAATGGATATCCAAGTGTAAGGTATTTAAAATCCCATTTAGACACAACCAGAAAACAACCTTTCTCTGTTATATTATAGTTAACATATTATGAGCACAGAACAAAAAAAATAGTGAAAGCTGCAAAAGAGAAGTGTCAAGTTACTTACAAAAGCAAACCTATCAGAATAATAGCAGACTTCTCAGCAGAGACCCTAAAAGCCAGGAGAACGTGAACTGTTGTATTTCAAGTGCTGAGGATAAATAACTGCAAAGCTACAAAGCTGCAAAAAACTACTATATCTTGCAAAGTTCTCCTTTAAAACGAAAGGAGAATGACCTTTCATGGTAAATATAAACTAAAGCAATTTGTGTCCACTAAGTCAACATTGCTTGCTGTTCTTAAAGGAATGCTACACACAGAAGAGGATGAAAGCTTAAGAAAAAGTAAATCACAAAAGCTCAAGAAAGAAGACATCTCACAAGAAGGATAGATTAAAAATAAGAATTATGAGCCAGGTGGGGGTAGCACGTGCCTTTAACCGAGGAGGCAAAGAAAGGCATATCTCTGTGAGTTCAAGGCCAACCTGGTCTACAGAGTGAGTTCCAGGACAGCCAGGGATACAGAGAAAATTCCTGTCTCAAACAAAGAACAAAAAATAAATCACAAATTGGTCTGGTGTGGTGGCATATCTCCTTATTCTCAGAACTGGAAGACAGAAGCATGCAGAGCTCTGTGAGTTCAAGGCCAGCCTGGTCTACATAGAGCATTCCAATTTAGCCAGGAACATGTCTCAAAAGAAGAATTTGAAATAAACATTATCAACTTAGTAAATAAGCAAACACCCAAGATGACGGAGGAAGTGATACATAACATTCAATTAATAACCCTAAAAGTGAATGGTGTTGATGCAACAATTAAATCAGAGTGGTTTAATGGATCAAAATACAAAAGCATTCTGTCCTAAGAATCTCACTTCACTAAGACATATACAAACAACAAAAAAGGAAAGGATAGAAAATGATATTTCAAGAAAATAGAATAAAAAAGGAGGTATATTAGTAAGGCCTCTAGAGGAACAGAACTGGCGTGTGTGTGTGTGTGTGTGTGTGTGTGTGAGAGAGAGAGAGAGAGAGAGATTTGTTAGAGTGGCTTACAGGATGTGGTTTGGGTAGTCACACAATGGCTGACTCCTGATGGAAAACCCAAGGGTAGTTGTTCGGTCCATGAGACTGGATGTCTTAGCAGTCCCAATCTGTTGCTGAAGTCCTAGGGACATCCTAGTGAGGAATAGTCTCAACAACAGAATAGGTGACTTGTCAGCAAGAGTGAGGGCAAGTAGTCAAAAAGCAAAAGCTTCCTTCTTCCATGTCCTTTTATATGGGCTGCTACCAGAAGATTTGGACCAGATTTGGGTGGCTTTTCCCATCTCATATTATCTAGATCTAGGGTACATCCTCCAAGCTCAAATGATCCAATCTAGACAATTCCCCACAGACATGGCTAGATGCTTAGGTTTTAGTTGATTACAGATGCGGCCAAGTTGACAACCAAAATTAGACATTACAGGGAGTAACATCAAGAGGTTATAAAGGGGCCTGCAAGATGACTCAGCAGGTAAAAGCATTTGATGCCAAGCCTGACAATCTGAGTTCAATTCCTGGAACCCACGTGGTAGAAGAAGAATTTCCATAAGTTTTCCTTTGACATGAACACCTGTGTGCTGTATTTGTATGTGCATGTATGTGCAACATACATGTAGTGTGCTCTCTCATTTAAAAAATTAAGGGCACTGAAAAAGATCAACAGATAAAGGTATTTGCTTTCTAGCCTAACAAGCTGAGTTTGATCCCCAGAGCCCCAGTGGTAAAAGAAATGGTCAACTCCCATAACATTTCCTCTGATCTACATACACATACACATATTGCACCAACACACAACTCAAATGAAAGAAATGCTATTTAAATATTTCCTAACTTAAAAAAAAACAGAAGAAAATAAAATACAATTTACTAAAACCTTTGGTACACAGCTATAGCAACTCTAAGAAGAAAGTTTCATAGCTATGAATGCTTATATGAACAAATCAGAAAGAGTCAGACTGTGGTGGCATGCACCTTTAATCTCAGAATTCAGGAGGCAGAGACAGAGGCAGCCAGCCTGGTCTACAGAGTGAGTTCCAAGATAGCCAGGACTACACAGACAAACTTTATCTTGCGGGAAAAATAGAGAGAAAGAGAGTCTGCTTCTTAATATAGTCTATTGCTTGGTTATCCACCAGAATTTGACAGTAAGACCCTATTGATGAAGGCATCACCCACTTTGGTCATAGGACGTGGAGAAATTAAGCTGATAATTAATTGGAAGCTTCTTTCCTGCTGGTTAGCCTTCACAGTGCCATAAGCTGCTAGGCAGGCATCTAGGAAAGAAAAGTCACCGAGTCTTACTCAGCAGTGAACCTTGTGAGCTACAGTAACAACTCACCTGGAAAGATATATCCTTTGGTATAATAATGGTAACATGAATATCTTGAACAGGAGTAGCCAACAGCTGACTGTCTGGATTTGAGGCCCTGCTCAACAGAATAAATCATGCTTAGTAGGACAGATCTGTCAAAAAATCCTTGGCTTGAGAGGTGATAGACCTTAGGGGAGATTCTAATACTATTATTCTGCTTAATTGGCATAGTATTTCCATGCCTTCTAAATACTTACCCTCATAGACATGCATTAGCCCAGCTCAACACTTGTTTGGGGTTGTGTTGGGTTGGTTTGGCAGTAAGGGGAATTAATATGGAGAACCCAAATTATCAAAGTCCACAGAATAAGAGACTCTGGGGTACTCATCCCCAAATGGGACATCTATATCAGAGCTCCTTCCCATAAAACTCAGGGAACATCACAAAAGATGGGGGGAAGAAAGATTGTAAGATCCAGAGTTTGTAGACAGTAGCTTCAAAACTATCTTCTGGACATGACAGGCAGTTGCACTCCTAAATAGCTATGGTTCTCTACACAAGACCTTCACAAGAACAATCTAATCAACATTTCAGAATGATAGAGAGGGGAATCACAAGGTCTCACTGCTAGTTGAGAAGCTATAGGAAGTCCATGACTCTCAGAGGAGAGAAAGATCAGTTTTCTTCAGGGGTGGATCCCCTGGTAGCTTGTCCATAATACCATGGGCAGACCTTCTATACTCATGTAATTATGGACAACACTAATTGGACTCAATAGGTTCCTTTTCTTTTTCTTTTTTCTTTGTATCTAATCTTCTTTCATACAATCCATCCAGACACAGTTTCCCTTCCATCCACTCCTCCAGGCTCCCCTCTACCTCCCTTGTCCCCCAGATCCACTCCACCTCTGTGTCCCTTCAGAAAAGAGCAGTCCTCCCAGAGGTATCAACCAAACACACCATAACAAGATGCAATAAGACAAGGCATAATAAACCCTCATATCAAGGCTGAATGAGGCAACCCAACAGGAGAAAAAGGGTCCCAAGAGCAGCCAAAAGAGTCAGAGACACTCCCACTCCCACTCCCACTGTTAGGAGTCCCACAGAACACCAAGCTACTTCTTTCCAATGCTTAGAACTGGGATTGCCAGGCCATTTTGGTTCTTCCTAGACTCACTGCAATTCAGAACACTGCCAAGTCAATGCTGATGCCAGGCCATGCTTATCTGGCCCAAACTGTCTTTCCTACAGAAAAGGGAAACGTAGTAAGTAATAAATATGCTCTCCACTTCAAATAAATGTTGTGCAGCAAACATTTTCATCACAAATTCTACTTTAAAAGCAAAAATGTAAAGTTGCACACAGAAATAAGCCAGAGGCAAAATCTGCTTCCTTATCCAAACTATACTGTTAGATCTGTCCATCTAATATCAATGTCTCAGTTTATGCTGCTGTAACAAAGTGTCCCAGAAAGACAGTTCTCTCTTTCAGTTCTCAAATAATGGAAGGAAGTTCCCTGTTTCTGCTTTCTTCTCAAAAGGGCAGTGATTCCTATCATGATAATCTCACATGCATGGCCTCATATGAATCAAATTTTCTTCCAAGGACCCCATCTCCAACTACTATATGTATAAATTTAGGACTAATAAATATTCATATTAAATCCTCTAATAGAGTTAGATTATGTTAAAAAGCAGTAGGTTCAAGATTGTATCCAGTAGTGTGATGGTTTGCATATGCTCATCCCAGGGAGTGGTACTATGAGAAGGTGTGGTCTTGTTAAAGAAAGTGTGTCACTGTGGAGGTAGGCATGGAGACCTTCCTCCTAGCTGCCCAAGGATGCCCAGTCTGTTCCTGGCTTCCTTCAGATGAAGATGTAGAACTCTCAGCTCCTACTGCACCATGCTTGCCTAGATGCTGCTATGCTCCCACCTAGATGATAATGGACTGAACCTCAGAACCTGTAGGCCAGCCTCAATTAAATGTTATCATTTACAACACTTTCCTTGTGCATGGTGTCTGTTCACAGCAGCAAAACCCTAACTAAGACAAGTGGTCACGTATGTTTTCCTGGACTGTGAGCTCTGGAAATAAAATGATTTCAGAGTGAAAAAAAGGTAAAGAACTCTCAAATAAATATCCTATTGATGTATCCCAAGGTCTTAGAAAATGAATATAATATAAACCCCAAAGAAGTAGATAGCAAAACAAAAAATAAAAATCAACATAAAAATAAATAAAATAGAGACTAGAAATAATATATAGGCTCGATCAAACCAAAACTGGCTCTGAAAAGAAAAAAGGACCAGACGCAGGGACTGAGAAACAGCCGGGAGGTAAGACCCTGCCTGTTTCCACCTGTGGTGGGAGACCTCTGCCCGGGCCACCAGGGCTCCATAGCCAAACACCACCAGGAGAAATCGAGCTGCCCACCTGTGTGGAAAAAACAGCAAGAGGAGGGATCCAGACATAGGGACTGAGGAACAGCTGGGAGAGAGAACTGGTCTCCAAGGAATATTGACACCTGGGCTTGAAGGAAAGACAAGCCACAGTCAGAGAGAGTAAGACCAGCTAACACCAGAGATAACCAGATGGCAAAACGCAAGGGCAAGAACACAAGGAACAGAAACCAAGACTACTTGTCTTCATCAGAACCCAGCTCTCCCACCACAGCAAGCCCTGGATACCTCAACACACCAGAAAAGGAAAACTCAGACTTAAAATCACATATCAAGAGGATGATAGAAGATTGTAAGAAGGAAATAAATAACTCCCTTAAAGAAATACAAGAGAACACAGGTAAACAACTGGAAGCTCTTAAAGAGGACACACAAAAATCCCTTAAAGAATCACAGAAAAATACATACAAACAAATGAACAAAATCACTCAGGAATTAAAAACAGAAAAATAAACAATAAAAAAATCACAAAGAGAGACAACCCTGGAGTTAGAGAACATAGGAAAGAAATCAGGAGTCATAGATGCAAGCATCGCCAAGAGAATACAAGAGATGGAAGAGAGAATCTCAGGTGCAGAAGATACCATAGAAAACATTGACACAACAGTCAAAGAAAATGCAAAATCCAAAAAGCTCCTAACCCAAGATATCCAGGATGCAAATAGAGAACAGAACCTGAGGATAATAGGTATAGAAGAGAGTGAAGATTCCCAACTTAAAGGTCCAGTAAATATCTTCAACAAAATTATAAAAGAAAACTTCCCTAACCTAAAGAAAGAGATGAACATAAATATACAAGAACCCAACAGAATGCCAAATAGACTGGACCAGAAAAGAAATTCCTCCTGTCACATTATAGTCAAAACACCAAATACACTAAATAAGGAAAGAATATTAAAAGCAGTAAGGGGAAAAGGGCAAGTAACATATAAAGGCAGACCTATCAGAATTACACCAGACTTCTCACCAGAGACTATGAAAGCTAGAAGATCCTGGGCAGATCTCATACAGACTCTAAGAGAACACAAATGCCAGCCCAGGCTGCTATACCCAGCAAAACTCTCAATAATCATAGATGGTGAAACCAAAATATTCTATGACAAATCCAAATTTGCACAGTATGTTTCCACAAACCCAGCTCTACAAAGAATGATAGATGGAAAACACCAACTCAAGGAGAGAAACTACACCCACGAAAAAACAAGAAAGTAATCTTTCAACAAACTCAAGATAGCCACACAAACATATAAACAACATCGAAAATAACAATCACTATTCTTTAATATCTCTTAACGTCAGTGGACTCAACTCACTAATAAAAAGACATAGATTGACAGACTGGATCCATAAACCAGGACCCAGCATCCAAGAAACGCACCTCCATGCTAAAGACAAAAACTACCTCAGAGTAAAGGGCTGGAAAACAATTTTCCAAGCAAATGGCCCCAAGAAACAGGCTGGAGTAGCCATTCTAACATCAGATAAAATTGACTTTCAACCAGAAGTCATCAAAAAAGATAAGGAAGGACACTTCATACTCATCAAAGGAAAAATCTACCAAGAAGAACTCTCAATTCTGAACATCTATGCCCTGAATGCAAGAGCTCCCACATTCATAAAAGAAACTTTACTAAAGCTCAAAGCACACATTGCACCTCACACAATAATAGTGGGAGACTTCAACACCCCACTATCAACAATGGACAGATCTTGGAAACATAAATTAAACGGAGACACGGTGAAAATAACACATGCTATGAGCCAAAAGGGTTTAACAGATATCTATAAAACATTTCATCCTACATCAAAAGAATATACCTTCTTTTCAGCACCTCATGGTACCTTCTCCAAAATTGATCATATAATAGGTCACAAAACAAACTTCAATAGATATAAGAAGATTGAAATAATCCCATGGCTCCTATCAGATCACTATGGATTAAGGTTGGTCTTCAATGGCAACAACAACAACGGAAAGCCCACATACACTTGGAAGCAGAAAAAAGCTCTGTTCAATGATAACTTGGTCAAGGAAGATATAAAGAAAGAAATTAAAGACTTCCTAGAATTTAATGAAAATGAAAGTACAACATACCCAAACCTATGGGACACAATGAAAGCAGTGCTAAGAGGAAACCTCACAGCTCTGAATGCCTCCAAAAAGAAACTGGAGAGAGCATATACTAATAGCTTAACAGCACACCTGAAAGTTCTAGAACAAAAAGAAGCTAATACACCCAAGAGGAGTAGAAGGCAGGAAATAATCAGTTAAGGGCTGAAATCAACCAAGTGGAAACTAAAAGAACTATACAAAGAATCAACAAAACCAAGAGCTGGTTCTTTGAGAAAATCAAGAAGATAGATAAACTCTTAGCCAGACTAAACAGAGGGCACAGAGACAGTATGCAAATTAATAAAATTAGAAATGAAAGGGGAGATATAACAACAGATTCTGAGGAAATTAAAAAATCATCAGATCCTACTACAAAAACCTATATGCAACAAAATTGGAAAATCTGGAGGAAATGGACAAGTTTCTAGACAGATACCAATTACCAAAGTTAAATCAGGATCAGATAAACCATCTAAACAGTCCCATAACCCTAAAGAAATAGAAGCAGTCATTAAAAGTTTCCCAACCAAAAAAAGCCCAGGACCAGATGGGTTCAGTGCAGAATTCTATCAGACCTTCAAAGAAGACCTAATCCCAATACTCTTCAATCTATTCCACAAAATATAAACAGAAGGAACACTATCTAATTCATTCTATGAGGCCACAGTTACACTGGTACCAAAACCCCACAAAGACCCAACAATAAAAGAAAACTTCGGACCAATTTCCCTTATGAATATCGATGCAAAGATACTCAATAAAATTCTGGCAAACCGAATCCAAAAACACATCAAAAAGATCAATCACCATGATTTAGTAGACTTCATCCCAGGGATGCAGGGATGGTTCAAAACCCGGATATCCATCAATGTAATTCACTACATAAAAAAACTCAAAGAAAAAAACCACATGGTCATTTTGCTAGATGCTGAAAAAGCATTGACAAAGTTCAACATCCCTTCATGATAAAAGTCTTGGAAAGATCAGGAATTCAAGGAGCATACCTAAACATAGTAAAAGCAATATACAGTAAACCAGTGGCCAACATCAAACGAAATGGAGAGAAACTCGAAGCAATCCCACTAAAATCAGGCACTAGGCAAGGCTGCCCTCTCTCTCCCTATCTATTCAATATAGTACTTGAAGTTCTAGCTAGAGCAATCAGACAACAAAAGGAGGTCAAAGGGATACAAATTGGAAAGGAAAAATCAAAATATCACTATTTGCAGATGATATGATGGTATACTTAAGTGACCTGAAAAACTCCACCAGAGATCTGCTACAGCTGATAAACAACTTCAGCAAAGTGGCTGGATACAAAATTAACTCAAGCAAATCAGTAGCCTTCCTATACTCGAAGGATAAACAGTCTGAGAAAGAAATTAGGGAAATGACACCCTTCACAATAGTCACAAACAATATAAAATATCTTGGTGTGACTCTAACCAAACAAGTGAAAGATCTGTATGACAAGAACTTCAAGTCTCTGAAGAAAGAAATCAAAGAAGACCTCAGAAGATAGAAAGATCTCCCATGCTCATGGATTGGCAGGATTAATATAGTTAAAATGGCCATCCTGCCGAAAGCAATATACAGATTTAATGCAATCCCCATCAATATCCCAACTCAATTCTTCATAGACTTAGAAAGAGAAATTCTCAAATTCATATGGAATAACCAAAAACCCAGGATAGCAAAAACTATCCTCAACAATAAAAGGACTTCTGGGGGAATCAGCCTCCCTGAACTCAAGCTGTACTACAGAGCAGTAGTGATAAAAACTGCACGGTATTGGTACAGTGACAGGCAGGTAGATCAATGGAATAGAATAGAAGACCCAGAAATGAACCCACACACTTATGGTATCTTGATCTTTGACAAAGGAGCTAAAACCATCCAGTGGGAAAAAGACAGCATCTTCAACAAATGGTGCTGGTTCAACCGGCGGTCTACATGTAGAAGATTGTGAATTGATCCATTCCTATCTCCCTGTACAAAGGTCAAGTCCAAGTGGATCAAGGACCTCCACATAAAACCAGATACACTGAATCTAATAGAAGAGAAAGTGGGGAATAATCTCGAACACATGGGCACAGGGGAAAAGTTCCTGAACAGAACACCAATGGCTTGTGCTATAAGATCAAGAATTGACGAATGGGACCTCATAAAATTACAAAGCTTCTGTAAGGCAAAGGACACTGTAAATAGGACAAAACGGCAACCTACAGATTGGGAAAAGATCTTTACAAATCCTACGTCTGATAGAGGGCTAATATCCAATGTATACAAAGAACTCAAGAAGTTAGACTCCAGAGATCCAAAGAACCCTATCAAAAAATGGAGAACAGAGCTAAACAGAGAATTCTCAACTGAGGAAACTCAAATGGATGAGAAGCACCTAAAGAAATGTTCAACATCCTTAGTCATCAGGGAAATGCAAATCAAAACAACCCTGAGATTTCACCTCACACCAGTCAGAATGGCTAAGATAAAAAACTCAGGTGACAGCAGATGTTGGTGAGGATGTGGAGGAAGAGGAACACTCCTCCATTGCTGGTGGGAATGCAAGCTGATACAACCTCTCTGGAAATCAGTTTGGTGGACCCTCAGAAAAATGAACATAATACTACCTGAGGACCCAGCTATTCCACTCCTGGGCATATACCCAGAAGATGCTCCAACATGTAATAAAGACACATGCTCCACTATGTTCATAGCAGCCATATTTATAATAGCCAGAAGCTGGAAACAACCCAGATGTCCCTCCACAGAGGAATGGATACAGAAAATGTGGTACATTTATACAGTAGAATACTACTCAGCTATTAAAAATAATGACTTCATGAAATTCGTAGACAAATGAATGGATCTTGAAACTATCATCCTCAGAGAGGTAACGCAGTCACAAAAGAATGAGCATGGTATGTACTCACTGTTAAGTGGTTATTAGCCCAAAAGTTCGAAAAACCCAAGAGTCACTTCGCAGCAACAGTAGGGCTGAGTGTGAGTTCCCAGATGGAGGACTTGGAGAAGGGACTGAAGGAGCTGTGGGAGTTTGCATCCCCTGGGAGGCAGTAACAGTGGCAACTGGCCTGACCTCCCCCCCCCCATACTCCTGGAGACTGATCCACCAACCAAAGAATACACATGAAGAGGCCCATAGTGCTGGCCACATATGCGGCAGTGGAGGGTCTTTTTAGCCATCAGGGGTAGGAGAGGCCCTTGGGCCTGAGAGTGTTAGATCCCCCAGTATAGGAGAATGCCAAGGAGGGGAGACGAGAGTGGGTAGGTGGGTGGGTGGGGGAATACCCCCATAGTGGCAGGAGTAGGGGGGAAGGAATAGGTAGGTTCCAAAGGGGATATCTGGAAAGGGGGAAACATTTGAAATGTAAATAAAGTATCAAAAAAATAAAAAATATAAAAAGAAGAAAGAAAAAAAAGCCAACACCAATATTTCTCAATCTGTTCCATAAAATACAATGTCAATGACTACTATATACCTCATTCTGCAAAACCACACTGAACAGAGTCACACACACAAAAGAGAAAAGTATAGCTAATTTTCCTGATGAACATAGATGCAAAAATTCTCAATACACATTTCATAATCTGTATTCCAGAATACATTAAGAAGATCATACACCATGGATGAACTGTTTTCATTCCAGGAATACAAGTTTGATTTAACATAAGCATAAAGTAAGTGTAATATAGTACACAAACAGAATTAATGGCATGAACTATGTGATAATCTCATCTAATGGGCCAAATATCTTCAAGAAAATTTGACATCCCTTTCTTCATGATAAAAGCCCTAAAAACAACCAAGGAATGGAGGGAATGTCCCTCAATATAATAAGGGCAAAGGTAGCCAACATTATATTACTAAACGGTGACAAAACTGTGATCATTGTTACATTATACTCATTTTTGTTTGTATTATACTCATTTTCTAAGACCTTGGGGTACATCAATAGGATATTTATTTGAGAGTCCTTTACTTTTTTACTATGAAATCATTTTATTTCCAAAACTGATAAACATTTTTATCAACCTACACCTTAAAGAAATAAATTTGGCAAGAAAGAAATAATGGGTGGAAATGCCATTCACAATAGCTTAAAAATAAATATTTGCTGGGTGGTAGTGGCACAAACCTTTAATCCTAGCACTTGTGAGGTAGAAGCAGGTGGATCTCTGAGTTTGAGGGCAGCCTGATCTTCACAGCAAGTTCCAGGGCAGCCAAGACTACATAGTGAAACCTTGTCTTGAAAAACTGAAGATACATACATACATACATACATACATGCATACATACATACATACATACATAAAAATAAACACCTAGTAATAAACTTAGCCAAAGAGGTAAATAACCTCTACAGTGAAAACATTAACACAATGAAAAAATAAACTTAAGAAGACACTAGAAGTTAAGACCTCCCATACTCATGGATTGATAGAATTTATGTTGTGAAAATGGCTATATTACTTAAAGTGATCTACAAGTTCAATGTAATCTCTGTCAAAATATCAGTGAAATGTCACTTTAAGGAATGAATGGAAACAATTTATATGGGAGCAAAAATAGAACCTGCACAATCCTAAGTACAATGAGTGATGCTGAAGGAACCATCATACCTGATCTCAAATTATATCACAGAGGGAGATGCATCTGTGGGTAAAAGTACTTGAAGTGCAAGACTAGCAATCTGAGTTTGGATACTTGGAACCCAAGCAAAAGCTAAACAGCCTGTGCTCTGTTCTCCGCACTGTGGAGAAAAAGGAGCCCAATGATGATGAATATCTAAAATATAGAGAGAACCACAATATTAAGCAGCAAAGAGAAATCATCCAATCATTATAAGCGCTGATGAACTGAATAGAGAGCTCTCAAAAGAAAAATGCAAATGGCCAATAAATACTTGAAAAAAATCTTATCCTCATTAGTCATCATGAAAATGCAATTTAAAACTACTTTGAGATTCCTTCTCGCCCCAGTCAGAAAGGCTGTCATCAAGAAAACTAATGAGAAATGCTAGCAAGGATGTGGGATAAGAGAAAATCTTATACACTGTTGGTGGGGATGTAAACTTGTGAAACTACTCTGGAAATCAGTGTGAAGGTTCCTCAAAGGAACTAAAAATAAAAGTACCCCATGACCCAGCTAGACCACTCTTGGGGATATGCCTGAAGGACTCTAAGTCAATACATACCATAAAGATGCTTAGTGCTGTATTCACAGCAGCTAAGAAACACAACCAGTCTATAATTCCATCAACAGAGAAAATAAATGCAAATAAAAATAAGTAAATAGATAAAATATGGTACATATATACATTCAAATTTATTCAGCCAGAACTAAAAGTGAAATCATGGCTTTTGCAAGAAAATGCTTGACTTGGAAACTATTACCATAAACTATGCAAGTCAGAAAGACAAATATCATAGGTCTCCTCTCATATGTAGAATTTAGATTTAATGTATCTAAGTGTTGATATTCGTGTATAGGAGACTTCAGGCTATCTTAAGTCGAGGAGAGAGTGATTGAATGCATGTGA
The DNA here is from genome assembly GCA_019843965.1 of Rhynchomys soricoides. Taxonomy (NCBI): domain Eukaryota; kingdom Metazoa; phylum Chordata; class Mammalia; order Rodentia; family Muridae; genus Rhynchomys; species Rhynchomys soricoides. The sequence continues at coordinate 278,680 of JADRCH010007355.1, forward strand.
CATGGAAACAGAAGTGTGAACCATTTGAATGAGGAGTGGAAATGGCCAGAGAGAAAGAGGAAGCACTGGGAGGCAGCTGGGGAGGGGATGCATCAGAACAAACCACAATGACTACTGGGCAAGAGGAAGAAGGAGACAAGGAGGTAGTGTCTGTGTGTAAGAGAAATGACTATAACCAAAACACATACATACATGTATAAAAATGCCATTGATTTCAACTGAGGTGGTGGGGGCATGGGCCTTTAATCTCAGCCCTTGGGAGGCAGAGGCAGGCAGATCTCTCTGAGTTCAAGGCTAGCCTGGTCTACAGAGGGAGTTTCAGGATAGCCATGGATACATACAAAGAAATTCTGTCTTGAAAAACAAAACAAACAAAAGACCTATTAATTTGGTTTGTTGTTGTTTGTTTTATTGACAGAGTCTTACTAAATAACCCTAGCTATCCTGGACCTCACTATGAAGACCAGCCTGGCCTTGAACTCACTAAGATCTGCCCACCTATACCTACCTCTGCCTCTCAAGTGCTGGAATTAAGGGTAGGTACCACCACAGCTGGCCCTATAGTTCACTATTTTGTACAATTGATATATGCTAATAAAAATGCCAAAAGGTAGGCCAATGAGATAGCTTAGCAGGTAAAGATACCTGCTAACAAGTCTGATGACCCGAGTGCAATTCTAGGGCCCCATATAGAAGAAGCAGAGAATTGACTTTGGAACATTTTCTGCTGGCCTCTAGATGCATGCCACAGTACATGTAGAAACGTGTTCAAAAAAACATACATGCAAACTAAATAAATAAAGTGACTTTTTAATGCCAAAATCAGGGCTGGATAGATGGTTCAGCAGTTAAGAGCATGGTTTCCAGCACCCATCTGCCATCACTCTCAAAACCTCCTGTAACTCCAGCTCTAAGGGACCTGTTGCCCTCCCCAGCTCTCTATGGGCAACTGTACATATAAGTACATACATTCCATAAAGACACGCATGCATACACATAATTCTTACTTTAAAATTTTTATTTTAAAAAATCTTTCTGCAAATAGAAGTTTTGATTGCATGTATGCTTGTGTACCACATTCACGCCTTGTGTTCAGGGAAGCCACAGAGCATGTTGGATTCCCTGAACTGGAGTCATACGATTGGAAGCCACCATGTAGATGCTGGGAATCAAACCCAGATACTCTGGAAGAGCAGACAATGCAATTAACTTCTGAGTCATCTCTCCAGCCACACCTAACACTTGTACTTATAAAACAAATCTAAACCTTCTGTAAAATGTCAAAAGAAAATCTAAGCCAATGTGCAATCTCAAAGAAGGCATAATCAATAGAACCATACTGTGCTGAAAGATCACAGAAAAACCACCAGCCAAACATAGCTTTCATAGTAAGATAGAATCTGCTGCCTGCCTTTGGAATTTTCACTCAAGTTTTGGGAATGAAAACCCAAGTGTAGCACTGACTGGTGATGGGACAGTAAGGTGGTGTTGACAAATGCAAGACACGGGACAAAAAAAATGTGTTTAAGCACAGAAGAAGGAATTTGACCAGCTTTACTGTATTGAATAAGTTATCCAGTAGCACAAGGGAAGGGTGCTATGCAGGGAAAACGGGTAATGAAGTATTCTAAAATCCTCAAGGAAAGTCATCGGGAGTGCAGACCAATAATCCTGGCACAGGGGAGGATCAGTAGTGAGTTCAAAGCCAATCTGAGCTATGTAGCAAGAGCCTGTCTTGACAAATAAGAACAGACAGATAAACAAAGATAAAATCCCCGAGAAAGTAGAATAGAAATTCCTGGCATCTAGACCAAGATTAGGAGTTTAAAAGAAAAACTGAGGGAGTTCTGTCACTTATGTTTGATTTGGGGAACTTAGTACTGCATAAAAACTTTGATCCAGAAAGAGAGTTCTGGGACAGGGAGCTGAGGCATAAAGTACTCTCCAAAATATCCACGTTCTCCTATTCCAGGTTGGAAATTCGTGTCAAATCCTATCTGTGTGGCATCACTGTAGATCTCAGCACTCAGGAGATGATAGCAGATGAATTGAAAGTTCAATGCCAACATGGGCTCTACAGGGAGATGTGGCCTTTAAAAAGAAATGGAAGATGGTAAGAAAGAAGGTGAAGAGGAGGGAGAGGAAGAAAGGAAGGAAGGAAGGGAGAGAGGGAGGGAGGAGGAGGGGGAAAGGGAGAAAGAGAAAAAATCCATGCCAGATAGGGTGCATATAGAGTGCTACCTTTCAGAAACTCTCAGGAAACTATGGACTCACAGCTGTTCCCAGGACAGTTGTACTACCACGGGTTCTTTAAAAAGCAGACACCCAACTTACTAGACAAGCAGGAAATATCTCTTCCACTGCATTATGGTCCAAGCAGGCCATGCTGCAGGTCTCATAGCCCATGTCTATGACGTGGCAGGTTAATCTCTTGCGTGGGAGGAGTTGGTGTGAGTGGCCCAGTGACTTCAGGGCTTCAGTGTAAAGAGGGGGAGGAAGGAGGGAGGCGCTAGGACCCAGGACTGGACAAGGCGCTGAGTTGACGGGTGCGCCCATTGCAGTCCACTACTTAGAGCAGGTTTGACCATGGCCGTGGACATTGGTGACCCCAAGAGTGGTTTCCGCCACTCTGAAGTGATTCTGTTCATCAATGAAGAGGTGACAAGGAACGGTGGTGGCCCTGGCTTCTACCTGACCTTCCGTTCACGGCCCTGGAAGGATATAGAAGATGGCCTGAAGTCTGTCGTGGTTGATACTCAGATACCACGTTCCATCAAGAGGGCCTGTGCCTGGAGTGCTCTGGCCCTGGGAGTGAGGGTGGCTGTGAGGCAACGAGAAAAGCAGTTACGACATGTTCAGCAGCTTCAAGATCAGGTAGAAGAACATGAGGCAGCCACCTGGACTTTGGCCACAGACCTGCAACGGCTTCGTGACGAACGTGATGAAGTGGTCTCTGAGCTTCGCAATGCAAAAGACAACCTGAAGCAAGTGATGCTTGAGCGTGCTATGTTGCAAAGGAGGCTAGTTGAGTTCGAGCTGTCACAGCAACTCCTTGCCGAGTCACAAGATGCCGATTATCCGGGTACGTCACCAAGGCCTCTAATTGTCAAAGAAAATAGAGAGACTCTTGACACAGGCTCGCAGAATAGGCAGTGTGCAGTGTCCCCGAAGAAAGCCCAGATGGCATCCCTAACAGGCATGCCAAGATCCCCTAGTCCTTGGGCCAAGGCCCCACAGTCCCCTCTATCAGTGTTCTCTGTCGTTCCCAATGGCATCCCCTCCCCCATCCAGAGTACTCTCTGAAGGGAAAGGAGGATATCTATCCACTAGCTCTCTTGCTGCTGCGGGATCCCTGTGCCAGGTCTGAGGAACCAAATTCATGGACAAAAACAAATCTAGATATAACCAGGGGAGCTGGCAAGCTTTAACCCCAAACAAGCTTCTCATTGAATTTAGGGATGGATGAAATCATTTCTCGGGGCCTCTTGCCTATATTTTTCTTTTATTTACATCATGGAATATTTGAAAACTCAAGTAAAGGTTTTCACTATTCTACCCCCAAGCAATAACCTCTGGGCTTCTTTGTTTGCTGTGCTAGAGGATCTAACCCAAGGCCTCGAGAATGCTAGGACAGTACTCTACCACCGTGCTATATCCTTAATCTGCAATTAACACAGTAAATCTACTTGCATATATGGATATCTTTCTACAAATTCAATTATATCTGTGTATATAATCAATTATATATATGTATATAATTTGCATTGGTTTTGAGAAGGATGAAATTCTACTGAACGTCAGTTTCTCTTTAAAAGGAAAACATTTCCATTGCAGGTACATTTACAACTGGACAGTAGTTGACTGCTATGCATTTAGATAAAACACAAAAGAACTGATGTTATGGAGCATTCTCTTTTCCTTTTCTGTACTCTCCTTAACTTCCTTCTTGCATAACACCAGATCTTCTGCAGGGTATAGCTATGCTTTTAAAACGTAAGATGCAGTATGTTCTGGATACATTGCTTTTTCTTTGAGAATGCTATTGTTTTACTGTAGTGATTCTTTAAGTTGTTTTTACAACATTCACAGGTGCTATTCTTTGTTCTAGATTCTTTGCATGGGGCTGAAGAATTCCCAGCTTCCAGTGTGTGAATCTTCGTGAAATGACTTTCAAAGCCAATCTCCACCTCAGTAAAATCTCAACTAATTGCTGCTACAAAAAAATAATGTGAAAGAATTGGGGAGATGTCTGAGTATATATTTTAGGGGAGAAAAGCATACAGATTTTGTTATAACGTAATCCATTGACATTGCAGAGTTCAAAGGGATTCACAGGCCGATGTAAAAGTTTAGAGAACATCACAAGTTCATTTAATTGCATTCAATACTCCACTGAATGGTCACTTATAAATTGACATATGATAGAAACTACAACTATGCTATCAAGTATGCACATTATAATCTCTTAATCAGAAGTGTTTTCTCTGTCTTGCATATAGTGTGGTCTTGAGTAAACCAATAGAAAGAATATCTGGATCCATTTTTGCAATCAGTATTGGGGGCCGCATGAAAGAGATCTTCACGGACAGATTTGAGTGATCAAACTATTCATTGTCTTAGTCTCAAGTTAGACAGATATGAGCAGTGGCAAAGACCAGGAAGGTGGTCTTATGAAAATTCAGGCAGGGCCTTTCTGATCCTCCAACTATTTCCTCTCTTGAGGGTCATAGGTGTTTTCCTGGATTCCCACCAGCCTAGCAGAGAAGATCGATAGGTTGTCTTGAAGAAAGTATTTAGAGGAGTATTGGCTTTTCACAACCCTGAATTGCCCCTGTCCCAAGCTCCTGTCCTGTCAGAAATGGATGAAGAATATTAGGGTCACCACAGCACTCCACATGGATGGTGCCTCCTTGTGGGGATTAATTAGGTTTTAAATGGAACTGATGTGTGGGGAGCTGGCTTGTGGAAACTCCTCTTCCAGTAAGTGTGGGGTTTGCCGGCTTTCTGCTCCTCTGAATCAGCGGCTGCAAGGCATGGAGGAGCCAGGGTGGAGCTGGGCCTGAGAGGTTAAATCCAACTTCAGTTTGAACCACAAGTATTTGTGAGCTCCTGGAAGGATCCCACCCAGCTAACCAGGAGCCACTTCTGTCAGAGTTTTTCTGTTAATTAGTCATAGAAAGTATACTTACCTGGTATGTGTTCTGGGTAGTTTGTATTTCAGAGATTTTTTTTAGAGGTGGCAACATCAATCCTCACTGTCCTTCCATCCCAACTAGGTAAAATTCAGTCTCATTTCCTATTGGAATGCTGCTCCTCTTGTGATGATTACCAAGGACTAGAAGCACCTTTCTGGGGCCTTCAATCCATTGCTTCCCCAGCTACCCTCACTGTCTGGTACTGTATGGGCCCTTGAAAGTGGGCATATCTGTTCCTGGAAAGTGAGGTGAGTATTTCTGCCCTGATATCTAGGGGTCTAAGATCCCTTTGTAGGACAAGAAGTCATTTTCCTGAGGTTTTCTATGTATGAGGGTTTGTATATGCTTGACTCAGGTAGTGGCATGATTAGAAGGTTGGTCCTGTTGGAGTTGGTGTGTCATTGTGGGTGTGGGCTATAAGACCCTTATCCTAGTTGCCTGGAAGTCAGACTTCCACTAACAACCTTCAGATGAAGATGTAGAACTCTCAGCTCCTCCTGCACCATGCCTGCCTGGATGCTGCCATGCCCCCATCTTGATGATAATAGACTGAACCTCTGAACCTGTAAACCAGCCCTAAATATATGTTGTCCTTATAAGAGTTACCTTGGTCATCTAAGGTATCTAAGACAGTAGTTGGTACCAGGGACTAGGGTATTGCCTGTGATAGGCCTGACCATGCTTTTGTTTGGAAGAATGTGAATTTGGGGACTTTGGATTGGAAAGCGGTGGAATGTTTTAAATGGGGCTTAATAGGCCATCCTAGTAGGAATATGGAAGACTTTGTTACTGAGATTGATTTGAATTGTGCGGACCTGGCCAAAGAGGTTTCAGTGGAGAATTTCAATATGTGGCCTAGAGTGACTGTTTTTGTGGTATTTTGGTGAAGAATGTGGCTACTTTTTGCCCTTGTCCGAAGAGTCTGCCTGAGGCTAAGGTGAAGAGACTCAAATTAATTTCATTGACAAAGGAATTCTCAGAAACACCCATCATAGACTTTGTTCTCCGGTTAAGTCTCATGAAGAGCACTTTAAACAAGCGTAGCAAACTGAAAAAGGAAAAATATAAAATATGTGGTTCTAGTATTAAAGGGGCACCAGGAAGTAAAATGGAGCTGAACCCTGTGTTCAAGGATAGTAAGTTGAATTAAGGGAGTAGTGACCTTGGGGCAAGATCCAACCCAGCTAAATTTAGGTCCAAGCACGGTAGTGCAAGCCTTTAACCCCAGGAGGCAAAGACAAACAGCTCTCTGGGTTCAAGGCCAGCCTAGAACAGAGCAAGTTTTAGGTGAAAATAAAAACTTAAATCCAGACTTAGTGGACCACACCTTTAATCACAGTGTTTAGGAGACCTGCATGCAGATCTCTGAGTTCAAGGTCAATCTACCGAGCAAGTTCCAGGACAGCCAAGCTTAGACAGTGAAGGAGTTGGAAAACAGAAAGCTGGTGATGTAATAGAACAAGGGGGCCATGTTCCAGCTCCAGCAAGCAGCAGAACATGGCAGCTTTGGCCATGTGGCTCTGGCTTTAGAGTCTAGAATGAAAGGGACTACTGGGACAACTGATGCTGATTAGCTGGAGCTAAGAAATTAGTAGTGATTAAGAAATAACCAGCATCACTGAGGTGAAATCTTCTGAGAAGTGTTCTCTGAGAGCACAGAGGCCGCATTCCAGAGTGAGCCAAGGTTGTACCTTGTGCTGCAGCTGTACTTGGTAATGTGTAAGAATCACCCAGGTGGTACTGGTTTTGAAGGCATGAAGGGGTCATGAAGAGTAGCTGAGACTCAGCACTGTTGAGAGGCCATGGAAGTTAATTTGTGAAGATGCAGCCTCAGTTGTAATTGATGGCCCAGGACTGGAGGAGTCATGCAAAGGATTTGAATGTTGGCACCATCAAGAGAGCCTATGAGAGGCTATTGGTGAAGTCTAGTTGCAGCAGAAGACCCCAGTGTATTGGAGATGCCAGTACCATGGGCTGATCACCAAGAACAGCAGTGGCAGTGGAGGCAGTCAACCTGAGATTAGAGTGCTATTGAGGACAGAGTTGGAGAAGTGATGCCAGCCCTTTGGAGGAGCCCAGAAGATCATATGTGGATCCTAGACACTGAAACAAGAAATTGTAACATTGAAGTTGCCTTGGAGACTCCAAGATGTTTGAGATGACTGAGCCGCAGGCTATCTGCTGAGGAATGCTACTAACAGGGAGTAGAAGCAGCCCAGGAGAAAGAAGTTTGTTGCAGTCAACAAAGATGAAAAAGGAGTTGGAGACCTGAAGACCACTTTGCCATCAGCCATGGAGATGCAGATTATGGAGTTTGCCCAGCTGGTTCACTGTCTTGCTTTGGGGATTACAGCTAAGTGATTGGATGAATCTCAGAAGAGACTTTGAACTTTGGACTTTTAACATTGTTGAGACTGCTATAGACTATGGGGACTTTAGAAGTTGGACTAAATGTATGTATTTTTTTATTATGCTATGTTTAGGTATGGTCCCCATAGACTCATATGTTTAGACAAGCCTATCAGGGCCAGATAGTGAACTGTGATGGTTTGTATATGCTCAGCCCAGGGAGTGACACTATTAGAAGGTATGGCTCTGCTGGGTAGGTGTGTCACTGTGGGTGTGGGCTTTAAGACTCGAATCTTAGCTGCCTGGAAGCCAGTATTCTGCTAGCAGCCTTCAGATGAAGATGTAGAACTCTCAGCATCCATCCAGGCACCATGCCTGCCTGGATGCTGTCATGCTCCTGCCTTGATGATAATGGACTGAACCTCTGAACCTGTAAGCCAGCCCCAATTAAATGTTGTCCTTATAAGAGTTGCCTTGGTCATGGTATCTTCATAGCAGTAAAACCCTAACTAAGACATGGTTTCTTAATGTATTGTAAGTGGTTTTCTCTTGCTTTTTTGCCCTGCAAGGCTTTTTTCCCATACTTCCACACATAATTTTTCTTTCTTTCCTTTCTTTCATCTTTCTGTCCTCCTCCTTCCTCTATCTCTCCTACCATTCTCTCTCTCCTACCATTCTCTCTCTCCTACCATTCTCTCTCTCTCTCTCTCTCTCTCTCTCTCTCTCTCTCTCTCTCTCTGTGTGTGTGTCTGTCTGTCTATCTGTCTGTCTCTGTCTCTCTCTTCCCATCCTTCTGTCCATTAGGCTGTCTTTGTAGCCCAGACTGGTCTTGAAATCACTAGCTAATTGATGATCCTCTTGCCTTCATCTCCTGAGTATTGGGATTATACACATGGCTCACCAGAACTGGGTTATATGAAGCTAAGGAATGTCATCCAGAGCCTTGTGCATCTTAGGTTCCAATGGAACTACATCCTCAGCTCTCTCCTACACATAAGCTTACCAAGGTGCTTATGATTCTGGAAAGCAACCAGACTATAGACTGGTCACAAGATAAAAATTTCATGAGGCTTAGCAAGGCTGACTACCTACTTGAAATTGGAATAAGAAAAAGGGCAAATAACAAAAATGACTCTGCCTGAGCAGCAATCTTACACCCCAGATTTGTGATTAGTTATAGTCTGAAATGCTCCAGAGAAAGGAGTCCACAAAGGCCATTAATCCCATAGCAAGACTGTCTGAATTGGGGCAAATTTTATAATATTCTTGTATACTATCATATTTCCATGGAATATGGGAGAGACAAAATGATGAGACTTGGGAGTGTCATGGTCCTTTTTAATGTGGACCAATATCATCAAGATTACCGGATAATTTATTTATTGTAAATTTTCAAGTAATAACTCATACATGTTGACTCTAGATGTTCTGGATGTGACAACTAGCAGGCATGTCAGATGCATGCTGAAATTTGAGGTTTATCTTAATCCACAGCATACTGTGGACAAATTGTTCCAGATCTCATTATGGCTGTTTCATCAAAACAGACCTTTCCATTTATACTCTGAGGCCCACCAAAATATCTGTAGGTCTCTATGTATGGCTTTTGTATAAATTATTGTGATTACCTAATATTATAGGGATTTTTTCACATCAAAGTTGCAGGAATCTTTGACTAGATTCCTTTACAATGGTTCCCAATTCCCTCTTCTTCATCCTAGTCTGGACACATGAAGGTAAAGACAGTACGAATGTTTTTACTACAGGTAGCGAGACTATGAAGCCAAAGAATTGGGCTCAAAAGGCTCTGCAACCTCAAACATGTTACTGAATATTTCCAAGCCCCCTCAAGTGTTGGCTCCTCCATCTACCATCTGAGCTGTTATCTGTAATAATGTGGTAATGTTCTAGAGGAACAGCAATTCATATTATTGAGCACTTACTATCTGAGACCTTGTGGCTGTTATCCTGTTGATGTCTGCTAAGGTGTGGATGTTGTTTATCTCCCTCTGAAAGGTTATGTGTTGGACACTTGCTTCCACAGGGCTGAAAAATGGTAGAACCTTTCAATAGTAAGTCCTAGTGGTCAGTCCCTAAGATATTGGGAGCACTCACTCCACAGGAAGTAAACACTCATCTCCTGGAGTGAGTTCTGAGGATAGCACATTGTAAAATCATGAGTGTGAGTCCTGAAAAACATGTTTTTTACTTCCTGTCTCAAGAAGTAATTTCTATCTAATCCAACATACCCTGCCAGGTGATGTGGCCAATAAGGCCCTTAATAGAGTTGACCAGATACCATCCCCATACTTTTGGATCTCCAAAAATGGGAGACAAATAAACCTTTTTTCCCACCATTTTTCATTCATTTTTGAGATTATATAATTTCTCCCTTCTCTTTCCTCCCACTGTACCCTCCCATAATACTCCTGTACTCTTGTAAATCCATGTCCTCATTTTTCATTAATAGTTGTTATACATATATATATGGTTATACATATATATTTCTAAATATAACCCTTTCAGTCTATAGTGCTACTCCAATGTATGTTTTTAGGGCTGATCATTTGGTATTGGATAACCAATTAGTGTTTGTTCTTCCCTGAGGAAGACTTTTACTACTCTTAATATTCTTTGGTTTCCTGTAGTTCTTTGTGTAGGGTTGAGACCTGATGGGATTTACCCCATTGACTTTGGCATGCATATTATTGTCGTTGTTCAGCTCATGTTTAGACAGTCATGGTAGTGAGACTTCATGGGTGTAGCTTCTGGCATTCCTAGGAGACAGAATCTCACAGCAAATGCCCTGATCCTCTGGCTCTTATAATCTTCTCACCTCCTCATGCGCAATGTTCCTTGCACCTTAAGTACAGTAGTTTTTGTAGATATATCCATTGAGACTGTGTTCCATAACTCTGCATTTTGATTGGTTGTGGTCTTCTGGGAGTGTCTCTGTCTGTTGCAAAGTTTCCTTGATGAAGGGTGAGAACTACACTTATTTGTAGGTATAATTAGGGATTATGCTGTTCAGTACAGTGGTGGTTGTAGGTTCTCCTCCAAGATCCATGACTTCACTAGCCCTGAGTTGTTGGCTAGATTTTCAGAACCAGGCATGGCATCCCTCCTGTTGATTGGGTCTTGAGTCCAATTAGAGAGCTATTAATTACCAGCAAAGTATGTATGCCACTTTTGCACACCCAGTTATCGGACCTTGCTAGTTGTTATTGTGGCTCATAGGCATCACAGCTAACAAAGTAGGTATATTGGTTGCTTCCTTCCTTTGGAAGCTTACACAGTGCTTTCTGGTACCATGAAAGCTAGTCCTCAGGAAGGAGGCAATCAGGTCAGATCTAGCTCAGGGATCTCTGAGCTGTGTCTGAAATGTACAAACTTTTCAGCAATAGAGACTTATTTTCCACCTCTTTGGGGCAACCAAGAACAATAATAGGCTGTATGTCTGGAAAGTCTCTTAGACAAGCCTGACCAACCATTCAAAAGAGAGTTTCTCATACCTGGTGTTGGGATATTTTATTACATAGTCTTTAGCTCTTGGAGGGATCATTGTCAACCAAGATGAGAAAATCTCATTTAAATTATTTTCCTGGTTTCTTCAGTTAATCCAGGTTATGTACTCACATCTGATGATTTGGGAAAGAGAATGCAACATTTGCTTTTCTGGGTCTGGGTTCCTTCACTCAATATGATCTTTTTCTAGCTTCCTTCATTTACTGTGAAGTCCATGATTTCACTTTTCTTTACAGCTGAATAGTATTCCATAGTTTATATGTATCACATTTTTATTGTCCATTCATCAATTGAAAGGCAGTTAGGTTGTTTCCATTTCCTAGGTATTGTAAATAGGGCAGCAATGAAACATGGCTGAGCAAGTATCAGTGGTGTAGGATACTGAGTCTTTTGGGTGTATACAAAGGAGTGATATAGCTAGGTCCTGTGGATGATTTATTTTTAGCTTAAGAATTCTCCATACTGATTTCCATAGTGGCTGCACCATTTTGCAATCTCACCAACAGTAAATGAGGGTTCCTTTTTTACCTGAATCCCCTCTAGCATTTGTTGTTGTGGATGTGTGTGTGTGTGTGTGTGTGTGTGTGTGTGTGTGTGTGTGATTTCATTCTGACTGGAGTGAGATGAAATCTCAATGTTGTTTTGATTTGCATTATCCTTATTTCTAGAGACATTGAACATTTTTTAAAAAAATACTTCTTGGGCTGGAGAGATGGCTCAGCCGTTAAAGACTAGGCTCACAACCAAAAAATACTTCTTAGCCATTATTTTTCTTCTGAGAATTCTATGTTCAGGTCCCACACTCATTTCTATTAGGTCAGTTTTTTTTTTTTAGTTCTTTATATATTCTGTATATTAATTCTGTCATATATATAGCAGGCAAAGATTCTTGTGCCCTATTCTTTGAGCTTCCTCTTCACTAGGTTAATTATTTCTTTAGCTATGAAGAGTATCTTAGTTTTATGAAGTCCTGCTTGTTGATTGTTGGCCTTAATTCTTGGACAAAAGTCACCAAGAACTTTCCTATACCTATATCATGTAGGGTATAGGGTACTACCTGTAATTTCTTCTAGCAGTTTCTGTGTGTCTGATTTTGTATTTAGCTCTTTGATCCAGTTGGAGTTAGTTTTTGTGCAAAGTGATAGATTTGGATCTAATTCAGTCCTTGGTATGTGGCCACCCAATTTTCCCAGCACCATTTGTTGAAAGTGCTTTCTTTTCTTCAGCTTATTTTTTGGCATCTTTATAAATTACTAACTGGCTGAAGTTATGAGTACTCATCTTTGGGTCTTCAATTTCACTCCACTGGTCAACATGTCAGTTTCATGCCATTACTATATTGTTTTTATTACTATGGCCATATGTATCTATAATGAAATCTGGAAGTGATCTTTTTGTTCAGGATTGTTTTGGATGTCCCAAGACTTTTGTAGGTCCATATGAATTTTGGGATAGTTTTTTTTTCTATTTCTGTGAAGAATTAGGTAGGGATTTTGATTGGGATTGCATTGAATCTCTAAATAGTTTTTGGTAAAAAGGTTGTTTTTACATAGTTTCCTTCACTTCCTTAGGTAGGTTTACTCAGAGATATTTTATTTATTTTCTCTGAGTCTTATAGTGAATGGAGACATATCCATGATTTGCTTCTCTGTGTATTTGTTAGTGTAGAAATACAAAAAAAGCTGTTGATTTGTGCAAGGCGATGCTGTATCCTGCCAGACTGCTGAACTGTTTATCATTTACAAAAGTTTTCTAGTAAAATTCTTGGGATTTCTATAGTATTGTGTCATTTGCAAATAGGGATAATTGGACTTTTTTCCCTATTTGTATCCCTTTAATTTCCCACTCATGCCTTACTGCTAGAGCTAATACTTCCAGCACAATATTAAAAAAGAATGAATGTTGGATAGCCTTGTCTCATTCATGAATCCAGTGGGTTTGTTTCAAGCTTTTCTCCATTTAGGATGATGTTGGCTGTGGGTTTCTCATATATAGCTTTTATAATCTTGAGGCATGCTCCATCTATCCCTCTAATCTCTTGGACTTGAATCATGAAGAAATGTATGATTTTGTCAAAGCCTTATCTGCATCTATTGAAATGATCATGTGATTTTGCTTTTAAGTTCATTTATGTGGTTTATTGCATTTATTGACCTGTATTTGCTGAACCATCCCTGTATTTCAAGGATATTACGGGACATAATATTTTGATGTATGCCTATATGCTGTTTGCAAGTATTTTACTGAGCATTTTTGAGTCAATGTTCATCAGGGATACTGGCCTGTAGTTTTGTTTTTGTTTTGTGTTTACCTGGTTTTGGTATTAATGATGACGGCTCTGTAGGAGTTTGAGATCTCCCCCCCCCCGCCCCCCGCCTTTCTTTCTTCTCTTCCTCCTTTGTATAGTTTAAGGGTTGACCGTCGATCTTCTTTGAAAGTCTGGTAGGAGTCTGCTGTGAATTCTTCTTGCCCTAAACAATTTTTTTTTTAAGCCTGGAAGGTGGCAGTAGTTGTTGTTGTTGTTATCATTATTGCTGCCTTTTCAAACTCCTCACTTGTTATAGGTCTGTTTAGGTTGCTGAGTTCCTTTTGGTTTAATTTTGGTGGTTTGGTTGAATCTAAAAATTCATCCATTTCCTTTAGGTTTTCCATCTTAATGGCATATAGGTAGTTTATTTAAAAATATTCCCTTACAATACTGTGAATTTATTCAGTATATGTTGTTTCCCTGTTCATTTCTGACTCTGTTAATATGGATCCTCTCTTTTTCTTTTGGCTAGTTGGGACATGGGTCTGTCAAGCTTTTTTATTGCCAAGAACCAGCCTTGGCTTGGAGAGGGGTTATGAGAGAAGGGTGTTTGAGAGTGGCAACTTGAAGTCAAATGGTGGGTACATGTGTTCTACTTGAAACAGCTTTCTCTGGAGATCTCCAGACAGCTCATCAAGATAGTTCAGCTCTCGAAGACCAAGGCCCAATCTTTATTTACATATCAGTTCAATCATCCACCCTAGTTTCTCTTTTGATTATTCCACACATCAGCATCCCCTGACCCAAGCCCCCTGATTCTTAGAAAAAGTAACACTGCAAATGAATTCAGAGATCTGCCTATCTTTGAAAGCACAAACAATAAGTTTAGCTGGATGGAATCCTGTCCTAAAAATTACCATTCCCAATATGCCTGTGCCTAGACCTAAACTGGGTCTGTCCCAGCTGACCTTAAACTCGGGAATCTGCCTGCCTTTGTAAGCACAAACAATAAACTTAGCTGGGTGAGATCTTGCCCTGCCATCATCACTCTCCAAATCGCTTTATGTCCTTCCTTGATATCTTTCTGACAAGCTGGCTCATAGTGCACTTCTTTTAGGTCCATGAAGCCCCTCATATAAATCATATTGCATCCTTATATTTTACATAGTTGAAAAATTATATATTTTTGAACTAATGTTTTCAGAGTTCTTTCCCACAGCCTTAAGGCTGTTCTGAAAGTAACAGCATTTATCATTTTTGCTAAGGACATAGACATGCCCTCTTCTCCCAGACTCATGCTGTTCCTAATTATCATGGAGTCATTAACCTTCAGAATGTCCTCAGAGAGGACATTCCCCTGAAGGAGGAACATAAAGTAAAATATACAAGCAAAACTTATGCCTAGCAACTGCCAACGCTTATGGAGGCCCATACCCTGATGGTTCTGCTACAGGGGCATAAAACCATGTCACACTGTCCCTTCCACATGGCCATGCAGGACTTGGCACTTTTATCTTTTCAAAAAACCAGCTCTTATATTTGTTAATATTTTTGGTATTGTTTTCCCTGTTTCTATTGCACTAATAACTATGCTGATTTTCATTATCTTTTGCCATTAACTGGTATGGATTTGTTCTTGTTCTTCTAAAATTTCCAGTTGCATCACCAAGTCATTTATTTGTACTCTTTCTGTTTTTGATTGCTTAATGTAGGAACTTAGAACTATAAATTTCCCTCATAGGATTGCTTTCATTGTGTCCCAAGAGATTTTGTGTGTATGTGTTTTGTTTTCATTTTAATTTAGTTACAGGGAACTTTTTAAATTTCTTTATTGATTTATTTTTTGGCCCATTCATCATTCAGTAGTGAGTTGTTAAATATCTATTTGGGTAGAATATCCTATGGATATCTGTTAAGTCTATGTAATGTATAATGTCAATTAATTCTGATTTTTTTTCCCAAATGACCAATTATTTATTGGAGAAAGTGGAGTATTGAAATCACCTATTAATGGATTGTTGTTAATCTCTGTCATTAAATCCAGTAATACATTTTTTTTATGAGACTGAGTACTCCAGAGTTTGGTGGATGTTTAGGATAGTAATGTCTTCTGTGTTAATTGTTCACTTGATTAGAATGAAGTATACCTTTTTATCTCTTGAGATTAGTTTGATGTCTATTTTGTCAGAGTAGGATATTGAAGAATGCTTCTTTCTGGTCCCATTTGATTGGAGTATTTTTGCCTATCCGTTTATTCTAAGGCAGTGTCTATCGTTAATGCTGTGTTTCTTATAAAGAACACATAGATGAATTTTCTTTCTTGATCCATTAGTCAACCTGTGTCATTTGATTGGGGAATTGAGGCTATTGACATTTAAAGTTATTACTAAAATGTGATAATTATGTTCATCCTGTTGTTGATTTTTGGCATTGTGTTCTTGATACTTTGTGTTTTAGTGCTCAATATTTCTTTCCACAATTTTTCTCCTCTGCTCATTGTTCTCTTCAGTAAGAAATAATACTACTTGTATTTTCTTTACATTTGGTTTGCTAGATATAAAAACCTTCTAAAACATGTTTATGTTATGGAAAGTTTTTCTGTCTCCATTAGTATTGGAAGATAGTTTTACTGAGTCTATTAATCTAGGCCTCCATCTCAGTCTTTAAGGACTGGAAATGCATTGCTCCAGGCTCTTCTGGCTTTCAAAGTTGCCATTGAGGAATCAGCTGTGTTCTGATGGGTTCTTTTATTTTTCTCTTTCAGCTTTCAAAACATTTTCTGTTATATAGAGTTTGTGTTTTAACTATGATATGCTATGATGATGTAGAGATTTTCATATCTTATCTATTTGGTGTTCAGTATGCTTCTTATATCTACATAGGTGTGTCTTTCCTTATTTTAGGAAGTTTTTTTCTATGATCTTGTTGAAGAACTGGTCCATCCTTGGGATTCTTCTCCCTCATCTATGCCTATAATTCACAGATTGTTTTTTTTTTCATGGTATCCCACATTTCCTTTGTGTTTCTTTCTTGTAGTGTTTTAAATTGTTCATGTTTCCATGCTTATTTGGTCTAGATCCTCTTATAGAACTTCAAGTTCTAATATTCTTTTTTTATTGGATATTTTATTTACATTTCAAATGTTATCCCCTTTCCCAGTCTCCCTCCAGAAACCCCCTATCCCCTCCCTCTGCCCCTACTTCTATGAGGGTGTTCCTACACCCAACCAACCAATCCTGCCTCCCCACCCTTGAATTCCCCTACACTGGGGCATCTATTTACAGAGGTGGATGCTTGCAGCCAATCATGGGACTGAGCGCAGGGGTCACCAATGGAGGAGTTAGAGAAAGGACTGAAGGAGCTGAAGGGGTTTGCAACCCCATAGGAAGAACAACAATATCAACCAACCAGACCCCCCAGAGCTCCCAGGGACTAAGCCACCAACCAAGGAGTACACATGGAAGGACTCCAGCCCCATATGTAGCAGAGAATGGCCTTGTTAGGAGTCCGAATATTCTATTTTCTCATTCTATGTCCTATTTGTAAAGCTTTCGTTCAAGTTTCCTAGTTGAATTCATTGGGGTGAAAATTCCATCTTCATTTCAGCTTGAGTCATCTTCAGTGTTTCCATCTCCTCATTGAATTCTGTCCTCAAGTCCTGTATTGTCTTTGTTATTTCCATCAGCCTTATGATAGTGTTTTTTAGGTATCAGACATTTATTCTCCTTAAGCTATTTCTCCTTAATTTCATTGAACTATTCCTTTCTGTCTTCTTTAAACTCCTTGAGTTCTTTGATGAAGTTTACAATTGTTCTTTTAAATACTATGCCCTGGGTCCATCTAGAAAATTGTCATTGGCAAACACTTCTACAAGACTGGTTTGATATTTCATACTGTTGGTATTTTTGTGATGAAATCTGGGCACATGGGCTTTTTTGTTAGTTCCCATTCTGATAATGACAGAGTAGGTTGGAGCAGAAGAGAAGAAATACAGGCAGGTTAGGCCTAGATGTTGTAAATAGATTGGGTGGAATGAAGTCAGGTGGACAGAGAAGACTGGACTGGTGTACAAGATGTGCTTCCTGGTCCAATCCTGGAGTGTGGGGATAAATCTGGATGGTTGGAAAGGTTGGCTATGGCATGGGAAGGGCCTGTGAGCTGGAGAATAGTTAGAGAGGATCTTGGCCAAGGCCTAGAGATCATTTGTGGTGTAGGCAGGGGAGCCAGACTAAGCTCATGAGCTCAGTACCATGTGACTAGACTAAATCAACAACAAAAAGAAAGGAACTCTTCTCAATAAATGTAAAGTGCTGTGAGATGGGACAGAAGTCAAAGCCTTGTCCTTTCATGAGGGTATGTATTTATGTGCAGAAGACAAGAGAAAGCCAAAGAGATTCAAAACCCACTCTGAAGAAATTATTTTCCCAAGGCCCTTCTCATAATCAAAGCAAACCTAAATTGAACTGCAAATGTAATGAAAGTGATTCATAACCCAAAAGCCAGAAGCAAGGTATTTATAGTTTGATCTATTTACTTTATACATATGAACACATACATTTTTACATACATGTATAGAAACTATGGGATTTTTTTATAGGTTCCATAGTTGTAGAAGCAGTGGTCCCAGCATGAGAGAAGATCCAGGAACAGGAAGGATGTTTGGAGGGGTAGAGGAGTGGTGAACAGGAAGAGAGGTTTACTTACCAAGTCAAAATGGGATATAGTTTTGAGAATCAATCTTATGTATCCCCAGATAGCACTGAATTTGTTATGTAGCCAAAGATGACCTTGAACTTCTGGTATTCCTGCCTCCAGTGCCCAGTCACTTTGATACAAGCATGCAGTGCTGAGGATCGAACTGTGTTTCATACCTGCTAAGCAAGCACCTTACCCACCGACCACATCCTCAGCTCATTATTCTTCCTTAACAGACATAATCATATTGCTGTTCTTATTTGAGAATGTGATTTTAAATGGCTTTATGATATTCTATGATATGCATGTTTCACAATATATGTCAAAACAAGAATTTTCACTATTATTTGCAAATTTTCACTTTCACTCAGCATTATGCCAGTATACAGTTTTCTGATTTACAGGCAAAAGTAAATATTATCATTAAAAAATATAACCAACCTAGGGGGCTGGCGAGATTGCTTCATGGGTAAAGCACTTACTGTGCAAGCCTGGTAATCAGGATGTAAGCTCTCAGAACCCACATAAGAGTGGAAGGAGAGAAGCAGTCCCACAACTTGTCCTCTGACTCCCATCCACATGCCAGTATGAGCACCCACACACTCTCACCCATCACATACATGGTAACAATGTTTCTAATTTAACATTTAACCTGACAGTTATCTTGTTTTAGTTTCCATTCATTTCATGACTAGGAAGATGGAGCATCTTCTCAAGCTGTTGTCTATTTGCAGCTTTTCTGCTTTGATTCACCTATTCAAGTCTTTGTTCCAGTTTACTCCTGGGAATGACTGTCTTCTCTTGTTTTGTCAGTATTTGGTAGTAAGGATATTATCCTAACCCATATACTTCAGAAAACAAATATTTTCTTTTGTTTTTGCTGTCATGGTCATGTTTAACTTTGTGTCTGGTGTCACTTAGATGCTCAGAAATAGTAAATTTTTATATATTGAAATATCTTCTTTTTTTGCTGCCATTTTTCAGTCGTGTGTGTGTGTGTGCGCGCGCGCGCGCGCGCGCGTGCGCGCATGCACGCGTGCACTGCTGAGGATTATTCCACAGCCCTGTGCATACCAAGCAAGTGTTTCTACCACAATATCCCCACTACTGTGCTCTTTGAGATAAGAGATGTAGCTATCTATGTTCAATTCTGGATCTTCTGTAGTTTAAATTTTAACATCTTGAAGCAGGGACAGGGATGGAGCAGAGGCTGAAGGAAAGGACAACAATAACTGGTCCAACTTGAAACCCATCCCATGGGCAAGCACCAATACCTGATACTATTACTGATACTCTGTTATGCTTGCAGACAGAAGTCTAGCATAACTGTCCTCTGAGAGGCTCTATCCAGCAGCTGAGTAAAACAGATGCAGATACCTACAGCCAGACATTGCATGGAGGTAGTAAACACTTATGGAAGAGTTGGGGGAAGGATTGAAGGCCTTGAAGGGGATAGGGACTCCACAAGAAGACCAACAGAGTCAACTAACCTGGACCCATGGGAGCTCTCAACTACTAGCCAAAGAACATATATGGGCTGGACCAAGGCCTCCCGGCACATTATGTAGGAGATGTGCAGCTCAGTCTCCATGGCTGCCTTGTCTGGCCTCCATGGAAGATGTTTCTAATCTGGCAGAGCCTTGATGTGCCAGCATGGGGGTATACTGGGGGGGGGAGCCCACCCTCTCACAGAAGAAGGGGAGAGCTATGGGGGAAGATACTCTGGGAAGGAGGGACCAGGAAGGGGAGCAGCATTTGGGATGTAGATAGGTAGGTAGGTAGACAGGTAGATAAATAAAATAGAAAATTCCAAAAGTTGCAGATATGCATTACTTTTTGGAATTAGAAGTGACACAAGTACTATGTTGTTCCTTTAGCCATCTGGGAAATATGCCTTTAATCCCAGCACTTGGGAGGCAGAGGCAGGTGGATTTCTCAGTTCAAGGCCAGCCTGGTCTACAGAGTGAGTTCTAGGACAGCCAGGCTACACAAAGAAACCCTGTCTCGAAAAAACAAAACAACAACAAAAACAAACAAACAAAAAAATACAGTAAGATTCAATCTCGCCCCAGACTACTAACAAGAAAACTGATAATGACAAATGCTGCTGGAGAGGATGTGAGGAAAGAGAAAGCCTTACACACTGCTGTTAGGGATATAAACTGGTGTAGCCGGTACACAAACCAACTGTGAAGGGCCCTCACAAGACTAAAAATGCAACTAACATATGATCTAGCCATAACACTAACTATACAAATTGGTCTTACCTACAGTGTGTACTGGGATAAAGGTAGAACAGAAATTGTGGGAATGGCCAACCAATGGTTGGTCCAGCTTGAGACCCATGCCATAAGATCACCCCTGACACTGCCTGGAAGGCCAGGACACAGAAGATGGATAGCCCAGAGGCCTGAAATAGAAAATTATTCCTAATGATATTCTGCTATACTCATAAATTGGTGCCTTGCCCAGTTGTTACCAGAGAGAGTTCACCCAGCAATTGATGAAAACAGATGCAGACACCCACAGCCAAACATTAGGTAGAGCTCAGGAAATCCTGTGGAAGAGGGGAAAGGAATGTAGGAGCCATACAGTTCAAGGACATCACAAGAAAACCCACAGACTCAACTAACCTGGACTCAAAGGGACTCACAGAGATTGAATCACCAACCAGGAAGCCTGCATGGGACTGACCTAGGCCCCCTGCCCATATGTTACAATTGAATAGCTTAGTCTTCTTGTAAGATTCCTAACTCAAGGAACAAAGGCTATCTCTGACTCTTATGCCTGCTTTAGGGACTGCTGTCCTACTGGGTTGCCTCATCTAGCCTCACTGCAACTTGATATGCCATGGTTGATTGGTATCCATGGGAAAACTATTCTCTGAAGAGAACTGGAGGAGTGGATGGGGGGGCAAAGGAGAGGTGGGGGGAGACTGGGAAGAGAGGAGGGAGGGGAAACTGCAGTCAGAATGGAGAGGGAGAGAGGGTGAGAAAGAGACTATTTATATTTATGTTTATATAATGGACTGTAAGCCCTACCACAGAGACCACACATCCATGTATATTGCTGTACTCTTCATAATAGCTAAGAAATAGAATCAGATCAAAGGATAAAGAAAAAGTGTTCAATATATACAATGGATTTTTTTTGTTGCCTTTTTTTAAAAAATGAAATCATGGGGCTGGAGAGAAGGCCAACCATTAAGAGTACCTGCTACTCTTCCAGAGTACCTCAGCTCACAGAGTACCTATAACTTCAGCTCCTGGGGAATCTAACACCCTCTTCTGACCTCCATAGACACCTGCACTCACGTTCATACACACAATACACAAGGGTATACGTGTACATATGAATAAAAAGAAATCCGTAAAAAAGAAATAAAATTTACAGAAAAATCAGTAGAACTATAAATTATGTTAGTGGCATAGCAGACAATTATTACACACACATCCTCACCTGTGATCCTAGTAAAACTACACATTTTAACTTTATATGTTTACGCTTTTGTGGATGTGGCTACTGGTCATGAAACTAGAAAAGGGACTGTGAGAGTGGATCCCCTGGGACTGGAGTTAACAGATGGTTGTGAGCTGTCCTGTGGTTGCTGGGAATGGAACCCAGGGCCTCTGCAAGAGCAGCCAGTGCTCTTATCTTCTGAACCATCTCTCAAGCCCACACATGTCAATTGTTATTAAAGCATTCAGAAGAGGATCAATGACATAGCTCAGTGGGTGAGCACAATTGGCACCAAGCCTGGCAACCTGGATCTGACTGAGATTCATATGGTGGAGGGAGAACCAACTCCTATGAGTGGTCCTCTGGCCTCTGCACATACATGCATGCATGCACACCAAATAAAAATGTAGTAAGCTTCAAAAGAGGGCTGGTATGTGGTTTAATTGAAAGGTTGTAATAAGAGTATATAAAGGGGCTGGAGAGTTGGCTCAGTGGTTAAGAACACTGACTGCTCTTCCAGAGGTCCTGAGTTCAATTCCCAGCAATCACAGGGTGGCTCACAACCATCTGTAATGGAATCTGATGCCCTCTTCTGGTGTGTCTGAAGACAGCCACAGTGTACTCATATACATAAAATAAATAAATAAGTCTTTAAATAAAAAAGGGCCCTGGCTTGATCAGCTTCCATAATATAGATGGTATATTTATGCTTAGCTATTCATTATTAGATAATGTTTAGTGGTGTATGACATAATCTACGTACAGCACACGCCATGGTGCCTGGAAAATATCAATTCCAAAATCTTTTTTATTTCAATTTTTAACATCTTTGAAATCAGCAAGCCTCTTATGGCCTCATTATAATTGGCAATATTGATCTTATAATTGATAGATCTTAGACTTGATGGAATAAGGCATTTGGTGCTTAATAAATGTTTAGCCTATTTCATGAGATGATTGCTCACTCATTCAATTTTTTTTTCCTGTGAAAATTATCTATCAGGCAGTAAGTATTTTAGGGATTGGGACAGAATAGCAGATTCACCAGTAACACCTGTTCTCACCAAATTCACCTTCTAGAGGGAAACATACTTGAAATACACATTAACAAGTAAGAGACACATCATATCTGATGGAGTTAAATGACACAAGGTAGGAGAAATGGAAAGTCATAGGAATGCTGGTGTGTGTGTGTGAAATGGAAAGTCATAGGAATGCTGGTGTGTGTGTGTGAAATGGAAAGTCATAGGAATGCTGGGGTGTGTGTGTGTGTACGTGTGTACATGCGCATGCTCGTGCACACACACGAGCACATTGTATGCATTATTAGTGCATGTCCATGTGTGTATGCAAAGACCAGACAACACTGGGTGTCCTGGCCTGTCATTTTCTGCCTTATTTGCTTGAAACAGGGTTTCTCTCTCTTTTTTTTTCATACAATATATTTTATCATGTTTCTACTCCCCCAACTCATCTCTCTCCCTCCCTCAATCAAAACAAATAAAAAACAGTAAGATTTTAAAAATTCAAAACAAAATGAAATAACAAACACACACCAAACAAAACAAAAACAACAAAAAACCATGGAGCTTCTTACTGGCCTGAAGTTTGCCATTCCAGGTCCACTGGCTGGCCAGGGAGCTCTTCCTGGATTTGCCTGTCTCTGCTCTCCAATGCTGGGGTTATGAGTATGCATGGTCATACCCAGCTAGGGCTTCAAATGCAGATCCTTAAGCTTGAACAGCATGTGCTCCTACCCGCTGAGCCATCTCTTCAGCCCTGAAGTACCATTTTGAACAGGCTGGGCAGGTAATGCTTTATTGACAAGATGACAGTTCAAAGAGACTTGGCTGGGGTGGGAAGGTGAGCTATCAAGGGAGCTAGGGAACAAGCTTTCCAGATAGAATACAGAGAAAGTACAAGGACCTTGAGGTAAAGGCACCCTTGGGGGTTTTGGAGGGTCAATATGGCTACAAAGGAGTACAGGGATGTACTAGACAAGATATGCTACAGATCATGGCCAGAAGTTTAAATATGAAGGTAAGCATCTCTTGAAACTTTTTCAAAACCGCCCTAGATTTGGGAGTAGGAGCTGTGTACTCAAACTGCCAAGTGTCCTAGCTACAGTGCACTTAAATCCAAGGGATGACTCCAGGATAGGAGTGACATTAAGGAAAGAGAGGACAGAGAGAGTTCCATTTAGTTTCTTAAACATACTAATGCACAGTCAAAATGATTCATGATGCAGAAGATTCTGAGGGCAGAATGATAATGATACGTGATCAGAATGAATGGATAAGGCTAGCTTGGGGGAAAAAATGATACCCAAAGCTTAACATCAGTAATAAGGCGCACTGCAAACTGGCACTGAGCTTTCAAAAAGGCATGTTGCCACAAAATTCATCTACCCTTCCAAACTCAAAAATAATGGAGGGTATTTATGGATTGATTAAAGGCAAGCTGGTTGAGCACAAAAGTCAGATTTCTGTGACTAATAAAAGGCAAATGCTCTATAAGCCGAAAGCTTCATAGAAGAGCAGGCTGTCTGGTGCTAAATGGCATGGTCTGCCTCCACAGACAAACCTGAACTCAGATATCCGCTTGGCCAGTAGCTTTAATGCTTCAGTGACCTCACTTCTGTGAACTGGGAATGATAATTTGCAACCTCAGAATTACTGTCCTGAATGACACAATGTGGGTCAGAAGCTTAGCTCCGGAGCTGTTCATTGAAACTAGAGTTGCTATCAGGTGGTGGTGATGCACACCTTTAATCTCAGCACTGGGGGTGAGGGGGAGCAAAAGAATCTCTGTGAAGCTTGAGGCCATCCAGAGCTATATAGTGACACTTTGTATTGAGAAAAGAAAAGAACATAGAGTTGCTTTTCTATTAAAAAAAAAAAAAATAGGCAGTTGACTTCCATGCCACCATTTCCATTTGGGCAGTTGTAGTGCAGACCTTTAATCCCAGCAGAGTCAGATGGATCTCTGTGAGGTTAAGGCCAGAGCAAGTTCCAGGACAGCCAGTGTTACACAGAGAAACTGTTTCAAGGAAAAACAAACAAACAAAAACACTGTGTACCAAAATTTGTTGTTCATTGTGCATATCTCTTGAAATAAAGTGATCCAAATTTACTGTGCCCTAAAAACGCATAAACAGTGAAAGTAATGGAAAAGAGGAAATATTTCCTCAGAGTTCTAAAGACAGTAGTAGCTTTCAGGGATTGCACACATTGAACTTAAAAGGCGATCCTTCAAGTTGGCTTAGAGCCATAGGAACCCTTACAGGCAACATACATAAGAGTATTCTTGCTGGCTGTACTTTTAAGTATTGAATTGTGAATACATCCAGTAAAGGAGATGAAACAAGAATATTTTGTTGAGACTCCCCTTCCCTAAATAGTTCCACAAATCCTGTACAGTGCCACTTTTCCAACTAAAGCTGCGTGTAGCGGTGCTGCCTATAACATCAGTACCCAGGAGTTAGAAACAGGAGGTTCAGGAGTTCAAAACCCCAGCCTAGGTTGTGTGATTATATCTCAGAAAAAAACAGTGGGTGGGGATAAAACATGTAGCAATCACAAAATGAAATTTTTAAGAACTGAAAAACAATACTAAATTCCTTCTCCCAATATCCGAATTAATGTCCGAATTAATGTAAACAGTAAGAAATATATTTATGTATTATCTAATGTAGTCATCCAAGTGAGCAGGCAGGGAGCTTGTAAGGAATTTAAGGGACCTTTTAGCTCCTCTCCTACCCCTGTTGGAAAGCATCTTACAGGTCACTGGTATTCACAAACCTGTAAGTACATTTATTAAGTTCTTAAAATTGTTGATGTATACATTTTGTTCTGGATATTTTCTTGGTATTTTCATGAATATGTAGGTCCTCATATTTGAATTGTCTATTTTAAAGGTTCTAGTAGCTTCCTTATAATGGGACTTGAGTCAAGTTGCAGACCTTTGAGATCATGATTCATGCAGACATGTCAAAAGAAAAGAATTTAAGATATAAATCAATCTAAGCTCTTAAGGCTGTACACACAGAATAAAAATGAGGTTATCTATGGTGGCATGGAATGTATAACTTTTATTAGCATTAATGTATCAATCTAAAATCACACATTTGAGATCAAACAAGGATACCACAGTATACTTTATTTTCCCTGGATCCATTAGTTCCTTAAATGGACAAATCCAAAACTTGAAAGAACAGCAAGCATCAGTTCTCCCGAAGAGGATTAGGTAGAAAATGATTCACCATTCATGTGTTTAAAGTCTTAGTGTGACCCACCGTTATATTGGTCTAACATGAACTCACAAAGAAAAGCTAATTGAACACTGGACTCAATTGGAATTGAAGCAAATTTTTTAACCTCATTTTGTATTTTAATGCTCAGAGAATAAAAGACATGTCTGCTAATTGCCTAAGATAAAGCCATAACACCTAATGAAGAATTAGTTACATTAGTTTCCTGCTCAAAAAGTAGAAAGGTTTTGAATATATCTATATTTTTGGAATCTCTCTGAATATTCAAGTCATATACTTAGCAAGCCAAAAAGTCCATTTAATTAATTAGGCTTCTAGGTAATATCCAAAATATATATTGAAAGGAAGCCACTGTTCTTTACAGTACCCGCATTTTGGCTAAATGACTTTTGCTAAATAACAAATAAGCAGAAGCCTTTGGAGGACATTTTGTTAAAAGCCATTCTGTATCTATTAGAGCAAATGGAGCACTTGACTCTGCTTAAAGGAGAGGGAGTGAGTTACCCAGCATTCTACACAGTTGGGTGTCTCTGCTTTTGAGATGGACAGAGATAAAATAGTAGGAAAGCATCTTGGCAAACCTGCTTTCTTTTTAACAGGATTTCATAACTGCAGTTAATGGCAAAATACCCTGGCATCAGCTCATGGCAGCAGCACAGTGGTGAGCAGCTGCAGTATGCTGAGAGGTAGATTGGGATTTGATCCTGGGATTTACTACCAAACTAACATCACTTAGCCCAGTGGTTCTCAACCTTCCTAATGCTGCGACCCCTTGTGTTGGTCCCCCAACCACAAAACATTTTTGTTGCCACTTCATAACTAATTTTGCCACTGTTATGGATTGTAATATAAATATTTTTGGAGACAGGGGTTTGTTAGTGGGGTCAAAACCCACAGGTTGAGAACCACTGACTTGGACTTAAGATCAATATTTTAAGCTTAACTAAAATCTCTGAAGTGAAAACAGATCTTTGGACTCTTCAGTTCTTAGTAGAGAGAAAATAGCTCAAGAAAATTCAACAGCTGCCTCGTGCTAGTATCCGGTGTGCAAAGCTGACACGTGGGACATAAACATGCACAGTATTAAACATCCAAAGTAACTCAGTGGCTAAAGAATCCAACAAATATAAGGATAAGTAGTATTTACTACCTCATTCCAGAAGCGACAGGCACTTGAGGCCCTTACAGGGACACAAGTCTCTATCAAGATCAATACATTTGCAAGATCATCCCAGGTGAGCTTTGGTTAGGCAGCCACCTGACACATGACATGTCAGGGTCTACTAGATTCCACAGTTAGCACTTGCTACTGGGAGAGGAAAAAGTCAATGCATTAGAAATATCAATTCTTGAACTCATCGAGGCACAAAAAGTATACAGAAGGGTTTTTCTTTCTGTTAGTGCAGGATAAATTAACTTTCTGAACAAGTTAAAGCTGAGAAACAACTCTAAATTATACCATTAAAAACCATAGCCCACTCTAAATCAACACCTTAAAAAACACAAACAATATTGCTTCATCTTGCAGTAGAAATACCAGGTTTAACATAATCAATACATTCCAAACTGCCGAAGCCAAACAAACAAACAAACAATTCCTTCTTAAAATATAGTAGCTCTGACAGTAATGGAGAAATAGGCAGAATTTTCTGTTGAGTGTAGTTTGTTTTAAATGCTACTTTTAAGTTGTGAGGCTGGAACCCAGAACGTCACATATGCATGCAGTACCACTGGGTTACATCCCAAATCTCTTTTTATTTTTGGTTGTGAGCCTAGCCTTCAATGACTGAGCCATCTCTCCAGCTCCCAGACCCCCTTTTAAAGTAACAGAATTACACAGATTTAAACAATTCTCCTTAGAAGGTGCAGCAAGTCATTCTTATTATGAGCTAATTTTATGTTTGTCATCAAAGAAGATGAACTCCTTATGTTTCACAACTTATTTCCAGAAGCAAGTGACATGCTCTATCAGTTCTGATTTTGCAAATAACATCAATCAAAGTAGCAAAATACAATTAACCGCAACATATAAAATTATACTTCAGTAGAAATGCTTCCAAAATTGGATCCAGATGCTTAAAATTATTTACTTTAAAAGACAGTCTACGTTGTAAGTTTTCTTTCAATCACATCTTAACGAACAGAGAAGAAAATGGTGGAAATAAGACTGGTCCAATCCATTTTTAAAGTTCTACTCATACCCAAGCCAGCTTGCAACTCACTGAAGCCAGTCTGTGAATCCTATTTATCATGAAACGATTCTTGGCTTTTGGCCAATGGAAGCACTAGATTGATTGATTATACAGACTGATAACCAGTACGACTTTTCCGTCTTCCAATCATGTAAGATATAAACACAGCAATTATAAGGAAGCCCAAGGCCACACCCACTGCAACAGGAATAAGAAAGTTGAGGTCAGAGTCAGCAGCACATTCTTCAGCTGTTAGAAAAGAACAGACAGACAGCAAAGAAAGGAAATTAGTAAAGAACACAATGAGAAAGAAGCAAACACGAAGCATTGAGCACGTAGACACATGCTATCATTTTTTTTAGAGTATTACTCTTCCTTTCTCAGTATCCACTAGAAAATTTCACAGCCAGATCATTGTTTCTTAACATTTCATGTAGAAAAAGTTCTCAGTACAGGAAACCAGGAAATGGTTCAAATTCTGAATTATGCTTATATAATATTGAGTTATAATTTAGAGCTGCCTGAAGGCATTACGGAAATTACTGCCTCTGCATCTTCCCATTTCCTTTCTCCCTCACCACATCCAGACTTCAAGCGTTAAGAGGGAAAGAGAAGCTAGCTCAGTGCTAGAGTGCTTGCCTAGCATGCCTCACGCTCCTGGGTTCCATAGCAAGCACATGTGGAAAAAAACTTCCAAACAAGTAAAAGTCAGGATCATGATGTGTTATAGCTTTTTAAAGATTAATTGATTTGATCTTATTATGCAGGTGTTTTGCCTATGTGTACCACCTGTGCTCAGTGCCCTGGAGGCCAGAAGAGGGCATCTGATCTTCAGAACTGAAGTTACAGGTGGGTGCTGGGCATCAAACCCAGTTCCTCCGAAAGACCAACAAATATGCTTAGTAATCTCTCCAGCTAACATTTTTTTCACACAGGCATTAAGTAGCTCACAGGTTACAAACCTTTCTTTCCAACTAACTGATGGCCATGGTGAAGAATAGCAGCATCAAAGCCGTACAAGTCCATCCCATGGGATCACCAGAGCACAGCATGAGCCATGTGGACACTAAACTCTGACTCAAGACATAACTGAATTGGAAATCAGACTCTGAAGTAATAACTAACTTAAGGAAGCTGTCAATTTATTTAAGCTGGGCCTCCCTTCCTTCCACTAATGTTTACATTATACAGTACTTTAGGATTACATATATTTTAAAGTACCTGGACCACAGCAAGTGATCCACATGTAGTCACTTCCCTTTTCCTCCTGTACGCACGATGCAAAGAGGCTTGGGTTTTGACAACATAAAAATCCTAACAGTTGTGTCTTAGTGGACGATTGAGAAGGCCTGTATTCATTATTTCAAAATGATTGAAGCAAAACAAAGGATGACTCTCAATGTGCCAACCTTTGGACTCAGAAGCTCAAGTTTTAATCAATCGTCATTTTACTATTGAGTGATTACATTTTATTGAGATTTTAATCCAAATTACTGCTGAACTTCGACGAAGTCACGTCCCTTTTCACACAACTCTGGAATTAAGGAGTACCTAATCACTAAGGTCTTTTCAGTACAAGGCTAAAACCATGAATAAATTATAATGTTTTGTGTTATCTGAGATTTTCTCTTACACTTTTGTTATTCACACAAACGTTGCCATGGTTCTGAAAACATAATGTTGATTTCAGTAACTACAATTAGCCTTTTTGGGGGGGAGGGTGAGGGCTACTGTTTTCCAGAAAGCTCCCTAACAGACAGCTGGATACCTAAACACATTTTCACTGTTAATTAGTACGTGACAGAAACTCTGAGCAAGCCAATATACACATTCAAATGAATTAATGATCATTTCAGTGTGTACATGGTCTCATCTGTTAAATCCTTTGATTTATTTATGTATTCCATCAGCACTTCACTTCTACCAGGAAAAGGTTTCAATCTGGACTAGCTGCCTAGCTCATTTGAATGCCAGCAGCCTCTATCTCCACCCCTCTCAGAGCTGGCCCCGCAGCGGCTGTCTGGGAGAAGCAAGAGCATAGCCGCTGTGCTTCATTGCCTTCCTTCTGAAATTGCTGTTAGCTTACATTTCATAAGTACCAGCCTGATGACAACACTAAATAGATTTTAATGCTCCAGAGATCAACAAGATGAGGTAGATAAACACAACACAATCTGTCCTAATTAGTTCATAGAATCCTCTATCCTTCAGTGCTAACCAGGCATCCAAAGAGGAAGAGAGAGAGGCGAGTGGTTAACTGTTTGAATCCTTTCAGTCTATATTGCTGAAAAAGAAACATTTTCTTAAAAGCCTGGGATGGGCATGGTAACAAATGCCTATGACCTTAGCATTTGGCCAGCCAAGGCAGGTGGATCTCTGAGCTTGAAGCCAGCCTGGGCTACATAGCAACTACCAGATCAGCCAGGGCTACAGAAAGACTCTTTAACACCCCCCCAACCCCCCCATCCTTCTAATTAAGAAGCCAGTCTGAATTTGCTATAGCCTCCTGAGCCTGTTTTCAACCTATGAAAAAATCCAAGTTTTAGAATCAATTTCATATTTAACTTGAACTCAAAAGGCATCAAGTCATAACCTTTCTAAAAATGTAATACTTAGCTGGGCATTCTGGAGGCAAACACAGATGGATCTCTGCGAGTTCAAGGACAGCCTGGTCTACAGAGTGACTTCCAGGACAAGGGCTACACAGCGGAAACCCTGTTTCAAAAAAACAACCAAAAAAAAGCCCCCTGGTTTCTCTTCAGATCTTATTCAAAAAAATAAAAAAGATGGCCCTAAGGACTCTCTACTTCATCCCTCTAAAAATCAAGTCTGCGAATATCTGATAGATACTTTAAGTATATGCAAAGGCATAATAGTGGTGAGTTTAAATTAGGACAGCTGTTACAAATCGAAACAGAACATCGGTGGTGAAGCAGTGTTTATTAATTCCAGTAAGATACAACTCCATATATCTTTTCTTATAATAGTCATGTTAATAAGTTTAAGGCATCTTAGGTTAGGATCCCAATTTGGCCAAAGCTTCTTAAAACGGACCTTAAAAAATCGCACATGTGTGTTCATTTTCTTTCTTTTAAGCCAGTCTGCATTTTTAAGCAGACCAGAGAATTTTTTTTTTCAAAAAAAAAAAAAAAAAAGGCTTATCAAAAAACTGTGGGGACTGATTTCCCAATGAAAGTTCCAAGGTTTTAAGGAGCAAAGTGCTCCATACACTGACAGGTGAGACAACTTTGTTATTTGTTTGTATTTTGTAATATAATCAATCATATCAATAAGCAGGTGCTAAAATTGCTCATATCCAGTATGATGGCGCTTGAGACCAATAAAATAAGCCAGCAACACTAGAATAAGTACTGCTCCCAGGGCTGCTCCCACTGCTATGGGCACAAGGAAGTTGTCTTCATCTGCACTGCAGTCTTGAGCTAGATGTGGAGAAAGGACAATTGAGAACAAAAACAGTGGCATTTCATATGTCTCAATTTTAAGTTAAAATGACAGCCCTTCCCCCACATAGATTTTTACATCAAAGTAGCAAGTCACTGGCATTCATTATCAATAGTGAGATACGCTATCTCATGAGATGCCCAACCCCCCAATTTTTTTTTAAAACAAGCAAAATAAGACAAAAACAAAAACAAAACAAAAAAAAAAAACCACAATACTTCCATGCAGTTCCCCTTCATAAAAAGCAGTCATTGGGGTAAAAATATGTATAGTGATCACACATTCCCAGGCTTCTTACAATAATTCGCTTTCCCTGGATCAGCCTAGAGCTTTCAAAGCCAACTATGACATTGAATCCTGAATGTTAGAGAGTATTAACTCACCTAAAAAAACAGGCACAGAGCTCAATGCATAGGATGTGAGCTCACTTAGTAATAAGAAAAGATAATCTGGCCCCGCTGGCATTAACTGCTGGCTTCATGATGTGTATGTGGTTGAGGAACAAAAGGAGTACTTATTCACTACTGGTAGAAATGTTGTCGTTTAGCAACCACGGAAATCAATATTAAGTTTCCTCGGGGTGGGGGAGAGAGAATGAATATGAATCTGGGAAGGGGACAAGTCAGGAAGGGGGCATGTTGATAGGCATGGGAGGGAAAGAAAAGGTGGCAGGAGAGAGTTCTGATGAGAGTACAATATACAGGTACATCAGACGTTCAAAAGAGAAATACCACATAGACAGTGATCCAGGAATTCCACTACTGCTTATGTATTCAGAGAAAATAAAACAAAACAAAAACCTTAATAATAGAATTACATATAAGCCAGCTATCCCACTCCCTGAGCAGGGATCCAACAAATGAAATCAAGGTCAGAGATACTTGTACATCCACGTTTACTATAGCACTAGTCACAAGATGTATCAAGACCTAACCCAGATGTCCAACAAGAAAATAGATAAGGAAATTGAATGAATATGAATACACACACACACACACACACACACACACATATATAATATGGCCATAAAGGAAAATGCAATTATGTCATTGCTGGAAAAACTACAACTGAAGATCATTATGTTAACCAAAATAAGCCAGACTAACACAAATTTCACTTTTTATATGCAGATTTAAATGTGTGTGTTAATACAAAGGAAAGGAGACCACAAGAGGGGTAAAAGAGTTTCTAAAGAGGAAGGAAATGGTACAGATGTGGTCTGTACCTATACGTAAAGGTTTATCAATGCCATGAAAGCAGGAGACGCTATTTGTCAAGAAGGAATCAGCAAGAGGAAAGGAAGAAGGACAGGGAAGGTACTGGGAAAGAAGAAAATGAAAACATATAATGCAATATATGTATGGAATGCTATAATAAAACACTGTATGATAACTTTAAAAATAAGATTACGTAGTCTAGTGTGAGAGTCAAACACAGAAATCAGTAGGTAGAAATTCAAGATGTGCTATGGTGGGACAAGCAATACACAAAGTATCATGGAAATAGTTCAGGGACCCAGTCAATTCAGCTTAGTTAAATGAGACACTTTGGAAAGGTGACATTTGATGTGAGTTTTTAAGGCAAAGAATTAACCATTAATTAATTGTAATTAACCATGCAGATAGTGAGAGGGCACTGCAGGTGTAAGAAACAGTGCCGAGAGCCAGGTGGTGGTGGTGCACGCCTTTAATCTCAGCACTCAAAAGGCAGAGACAGGTGGACCTCTGTGAGTTCGAGGCCAGCCTGATCTACAGAGTGAGTTCCAGGACAGCCAGGGATACACAGAGAAACCCTGTAGAGAAAACAAAAGACAAAAATAAATAAATAAAAAAAAAAAAAAAAAACCAGCAACAACAAATAAAAGCAAACAGAAAACACTGCAGACAAAAAACATGGAAGGTAAGAAAACATAAAAACTCCAGGAGCGATGCCAAGGAAAGTGACATAGAACAATGGATGGAAGCCAGAAAAAGTGTATTTAAGACCAGCTCACAAAAGTACACTCCAGTGGTTCTGCATTAGCCCAATGGAAAAACAAACCAACAGTAACAGGAATTCAAGGATACATTTCAGAATTGCAGATGGAAGACTACAGGTCTAGGATGCTAGTTGGCTAGGAGTCACCTCGACTGCTAGCATCCAAGTGACCAATAACATATTCCTGAACTGGGTTAATGACATGTAGGTGCAATAGGGAGACCACAGATCCATTTAGAAGGTAAAAGAGGCAAAAATGGATGTGAGGAGTGTAACAGGCTGCAATAACAGGATGCAGATGCTGGTGCCCTTCACCACGATGGTAGTTCAAAACAAAAATGTGAATTTTAGTCTTGTTGCATTTGTAGTTACTGAAGATAAGTGGGATAGATCGCAAAGGAGGCTATGTAGCAAAAGGAGATACTCAGTTCGGGGTTGAATTTAAGATGTCTGTGTCCTGAGCTCTATCATTCCTGAGTACAAACTTAAAGGGTCTATCCTACCACAAATACTTGGACATCTGTATTTATTGCTGCACTGTAAAGAGTAGTAAACAAATTCATAGTAGGAACCAGCCTAGATGTCTACAAAAAGCTGAGTAGATAAGGGAAATGTGGTGCATATACACAATGGCATTTTATTTGGCTATAAATAAAACTGAAATCATTCCATTTTAAATCAAATTGATCAAACTAATATTAGCATGTTGAGCAAAATAAGGCCGACTGAAAGACAAAGAACACAATTTCTCTGCCATTCAGATACTGTGTTTTAGTTTGTATGTAGTCATGAAACTAGACTGTGAGAGAGAGAAAGGAATTTTTAAGAGAGGAGTGTAATACAGGTGACATGAAAGCAGGAGAGGGGGAGGGGAAAGAGCAGCAGCAAGAATGAGTATGTGGGAAACATCACAAGGAAAACCCTTAGTCTGTGTGACATTCTTAAAACACTAAGAAAACAAGACCTCTGGGTCCCAAACAAAATGTCAATACACTGGAACGAGTAAACTGAAAAGGGACCAGACAGAAAACTCCTAGGGATACTAATATCTAAGGGATTAAGGTATAAAAATACAAGGCAGGTAGAAGATGGAGTCACAGCTCAGGAAGGGAATAGCTCCCATTGTCATGAGAAGAGTGTACTATATTAGAGAATTCTAAAACAGTGCCTATAGGATCTAGCAATGTGCAGAATGAGTTATGAGTCAAACTGCCACAGAGACAACCGAATGGCAAGTGAATAGCTAATGATCAGTCACAACATCAAGGACTAAGGAGAAGAGAGTCTTGTTTATAAATTAAGATTAAGAAAAAGACAGCGTGGGGTGCTTAGAATAGAGACATAAAGAAAAGGTGGCATCTGGAGTAGATAAATATGTTTGTAAGATGAGATATATGTTCATAAAAAGAGCAAGGCTAATTAACAGCATTATATATTATACATCATAATACAGAGTATTATACATTATACATTATAATACAGGGTGATAATAATAGCTCCCCTTTATGAATGGAGTTTTTAGAAGTTAGGGTCTTTTATTACCATCTCCAGTGTGAAGAAATACTTATATTTAGTAGAAAAAAAAATAAAAATAAAAAGAGCAACGGTAATGACATGCTGAAGATGTTCAATGGAAGGTTTTCTAGGACCCAGGAGGTATGAGATTCCAGAAGAACTAATCATGAAAAGTCTACTCTGACTGCAGGGAAGGGTGGAGAGCTAAGACACTTGCAAAGACGTACAAAGAAAATCAAGATGCTGAAACACCACTTGCCAGTATTCCCCACTCCCTTGCCTCATGTTGTCTAAAGTTTTCTTCCCGGGGTTGGACTCTACCAGAAGTTGATAAATCACATGGTTAAATAAGTCTATTGGGATTATGCCAAAAGAAGAATGAAGGGGATTAGAGTTAAGAGCAGCACTAGCTATTCTTCAGAGGACCTAGGTTTGATTCCCAGCATCCACATGATGGCTCACAGTCATTCATAACTCCTGTTCCAGGGGATCTGATGCCCTCTTCTTTATCCCACATTCAAAAGGTACACAAGTGGTACACATACGTATGCATAGGAAAAACCAATATACAGGGGAAAAAAAGGAAAGGTAAAGGAGAGAAAAAGAATGAGGAGGCTGCAATGCAGTGCTGACTCTGCTCTGCAATCACAAAACGTACCAAGCTCTACTCTGACTGCCAGCCTCTGCGGCAGTAACTGGAAAAAAGATGCAACCCTGGAGTTTATAGACATTTTGACATTGACTTTGGCTGCCAACTTGATGGGCATTTTAAACTGCATTCTATTAAGGATCCAGAGAGTTGATGATGCTGAATTTGACTTGAGAACAGTTGGTACTAAAGAGTTCCCAGTTAACTCCGCCCCTTCAATTTCCCACATTACCACCCAGCCTATAAACTATTAGGTGGCACATACCATAAAGTATTATGCCTTGGATTTAATACCTCTTGGATTTTAAAAATTCATTAGTAGATTAATTTCTTATTTTGGCAAAAAG
Source organism: Rhynchomys soricoides (assembly GCA_019843965.1). NCBI lineage: Eukaryota > Metazoa > Chordata > Mammalia > Rodentia > Muridae > Rhynchomys > Rhynchomys soricoides. Next base: position 314,563 of record JADRCH010007355.1, read on the forward strand.
TCTCAACAGTCCTCTCTTTCCCAAATTGGGTGTTTGACCTAATACTGAGATGACTTTCATAAATACTGCCAATAAGGCTTTCATGTAAGACAAATATTCCCAGAGCAGATCAAAAAGGCAATTCCACTAATACAAACATCTTTCTAGATGCTGTCACTTACTTAAAATGTCCATTAGTATATGAAATACTAATTTATAATAACTATTGATTTTATAAATTCAACTTTAAAAGAATCTGTAGGTAACTGAAACATCTGATTTTTTAAAAAAAACAACAAAGATTTTTTACTCTTTGTTCTTTGCTGTTTTTGAAACAGGATCTCATGCAGTCCAAATTGGACTCAAATCTGCTATGTGGCCAAGGATGACCCAGAAATCCTGATCTGCCTCCACCTTCCAAGTGCTGATATGGATGTGCTCTACCACTAAAACAGTTAATGTTAATAGGAGTGTGTCCTGAAGAAAAGAAATACTCATTATGTAGGCCATCTTGAGTTCAGCTATCTGACTAACGCACACTTAATACTACAATGAAAATGTTTCTGAGAAAAGAAACTATTTGGGGGATTTTTTTTGAGTCAGGGTCTCACTGCGCCATCTTGTTTGACTTAAACTCACTATCTAGTCCAGGCTGGGCTTGAACTTGCAAAGATCTGCCTGTTTGTGTCCCAAGTGCTGCAAATAAAGGAGTACATGGCATTGTGCCTGACTGGTGAGGTTCTCCACACCTACCCCTGCACCTTCACCTCCATCACTGCAAATGAACTCAGGGCCTGTTACATGCTAAGAAAGTGCTCTATCACTGAGAAACCCCCAACCTTGTGAAAAGGTTTCAGAGCAACAGGAGCAACAAACATTTAAAGATTGCGGGAGGGAGCGCACACCTTTGATCCTAGCACTCAGGAGGCAGAGGCAGGAGGATCTCTGAGTTCCAGGTCAGTCTGGTCTACAGAGTGAGTTCCAGGACAATAAACACTGTATGTAGAGACCCTGTCAAAAACAAACAACCAAAACTACAACAACAATAAAAAAAACCAACCAAAACTACAACTACAACAACAACAAAAAAACAACCCAAACTACAACAACAACAAAAAACCAACCAAAATTAGTAAAATAAAAATTAAAGATAAAAAAGTTTCATGGCCATATAGATAAAAATAAAACCCCACTAATCTTCAATTTTGTACTCATAAATCTTTCAAAGATAATTTTCAGTCTAAGAATTAGACAACAGTTATCTATAATGAACTATAAAACTCCTCTTAAAAGCTAATTAAGTTTTTTTTTTTTTAAAGAGTAACGAAGTCACCTTCTAATGTAACATGTTATATTTCTTTTGGATCTACATTCAAAATATTTCAAGTGTATCACATGAAGCTGAACAGATACTAAAGAGACAGCTCAGTGGGTAAAGTGCATGCTGTCTAAGTATGAGGAACTAAGCTCAGATGCCTAGCATCCACTGTGTGCATCTGCAATCCCAGGGCAGCACTGGAGGAAGGAGGTCACTGGATCCAACAAGTACTCTGGCCAGTCGGTCTAGCAAAGATAGCAAGCTCCACATTAATAAAGACCCTGTCTCAAAAAAGGTGAAAAGCTCACAAGAAACCTAACATAGATGTGTAGCTTTCACATGTACACACAGTAGACATACATGCAAGTATATGCATGTGTATACAGAAAATATTTGAAGCTATTCAGTATAACTTCTATATGTCTACACCAATTTCAAAGACAAGACATAATGATTACTGACAGGATTTTGGTTTCCAGGTATAAGAAAAGGAGATGAGTAGAAGAGACATGAACCCAAGACAATTTAACTTTATCTACCTAAACAAACAGATGGTAATGGTATAATCTTCAAAATAGATGAATCGTCTAAGAATTCCTCCTGACAATATGCAGGAAATGTAAAATGCTACATTGTTCACTGAGTTGAAGTATGTGTTTGAAATAGAACATGTGGCTTCTTATCAGGCTCTTTCTAAAATACTCAAAGGTGCATTTAAGTTTTCTGAAATGAAAGGCATTAATCAAAGAAGTAATAAGAATAAGCAGAATTTTAAAGCCCCCAACAATCCCTAGATGAAGAAACCTGTGAGACTAACACCCTAAACAAGTTCAGAAACTCGGCCAAAGTCTCCCACAGTAGTTACAGCTGCATTGAGAGCTGTGATAACTGACTGCAATATCATGGCTTACCTGAGTATCTCAGGGGAAACCTGCCAGGTGAGCTGCTATGTGGTCTTGCAGAACATATTAATATGACTGGGAAATCATATGGGGATTGAAAAAGCAAGTGCAAGCTAATCTAAGAGACAGGCTGTGTTATGAATTTGAAATGCTTGCCTCAATTTAGGAATTAAGAAAACTGTACCAAAAAGATGCTCTGAAGCTTTTACTATGAAATAAATATCCTAGATTACTATTTACCTCACTAGCTGTTAGATTCCACAAGAGTGCTTATGCGCGCGCGCGCACGCACACGCACACACACACACACACACACACACACACACACACACACTCCCCCTTCCCCTTATAAAATAAAATCATCCAGACTTGAAACCTAGGTAAAGATGCATGTCTCAGGTAATTCTTATTCTGCACCTTACAAATGGGACTTTCCAGACAGAGCAGCACACAGACAACATGTATCGAAAACAATCTAGCTCTATTCTTAAGCACTTCTAACTTTTTTTTTTTTTAAATTGCTATCATGTAATATATAAAATCTTCACTTTAACCAGTGGGAAAAAATGTGAGCAAATTTCCTTAAGAAATAAAAGAATCTTTATTGATTTAGAAGCAATGTTGGGCAAACAGACAGGCAAATATCTGAGAAGAGATATACATCAACTAGCACTTTAAACATTTGAAGAGAAAACATGAAAAGTACTTATATGGACCAGTTTCTTATACAAACTCTAAGTGTGGAAAACATCCCAAACCAAAGAGGGTAAGCATCAAGAAGCAAAACCAGTAAAACAAAACAAAAATACAAAAAATACAAAGATCGTGTGTATTGTCTATAGGAAATAACAGGGTGAATAGCAGTAAATAAGCTGGCCCATGTAAAATACAAAAATATTTATGGAAGTCAGATCTTTCTATAAAACAGTACTTTGGAGGTATCTTAATATGAATCCAATATATAATCTAAATGTAAAATCGTTTAGAAACATTAACAGCATTAAGCCAGTACCACCCACTTGTTCCAATTAGTCTTTTGTAAAAGCTGTTTTGTTGATTCATGACAAATACATAAGACCTACATTCTTAAAAGCACAATCCATTCTTTTAGGATTAACAAGCTTATGCAAAAACACAGTTAAAATGAAAAATGTATTTTAAAAATCAGATTTCTGGTTCATTTATAACAAGTGTTTTAAGTTGGCCATGCAGTTCCCTGTTGCTCTAAAAGACAGTCAGGAATATGATTCTGAACTAGTAAGATTTTCAGGCTAAGTAGACAGCAAGTTAAAGTGACATAATCTCTGTCACTCCTATATAACCCAAGACAGTCACAGACATAAACACACTAACATGCAAGTGCCTATATGTGTGCACATATATCATGTATTCAACATCAGCACTTTGGAACCCAGATGGCTCTTCATTTTCTTGTGAATGAAAGGCATTTAATCTGCCCTCCCCAAAGAACAAGAACCTTCTATATATGGCTGCAGATCGATATCTTAAGATATATTTGCTGGGCCATACCAGTATGTACACAGGTACGCACACATGGAAAAGCTGCAAGGAATACATGGCGTGTTAAGTATCAGGCTATAATATTAGTTTTCTCATATAAGCAGTAAGTGGTGCATAGTAAATGAACAATTGGTGCCATCTCTGAGTGCAGAGGTGAATAGAAAAGTACCACAATGAACAGTAACTATTTAAGTTTTGATTATCACAGAACCATTTAAACATGAAAGCCAAATTAGTAAGGGCTGTAGCAGTCAATGCAAACTGGAAATGAAGACCATGTTAATGGACTAGGGCAAGACCACAACTTTTGGATTAGGTGCAAGCAATTTTATGAGCATAAGTGCACTTCGTTATCTAGGTTCTAAGACATACTAACATTTCTTCTTGAGGAAAAAAAGGAAAGAACATAGCACATTACCACCACCAAGGAAGACTGGAAGGTTCAAGAGAAATCTGCATTAATCTTAGTGCTGCATGTGGAGGCCAATGTCTGGGTACAAAGCACTAATGCCCTCATTTGGCACTGCCTAGCAATTATCTCTAAAGCACCTAAAACCAGACTGAAATGCCCAGTTGGAATTGCCTTGTGTCTTGCAATGTAAAAGATTGAAACATCCAGTTTTTTTTAAAGATTAAATAAAAAGATTAACATCGATTCTAAAATTGAGAACTTTTGTGTTTTTGTCATTTCAGTCACATTAAATACAATGTATTCAAAAACATGGGAAAAGAACTTTACTGGCAAGAGCATGATATTTCTGGGCTCTGCTCAAATCTACTGATACCATTTTCATAGGTCAAATATGGAGCAAGGCCGAAGTAGCTAAGTCAACCTGCAAACAAAAGTCACAAGCAATGCAAAAGGAGCAAGTACAAATCCACTGGAGATCATGATGGCCAAAGTCAACCTCATGCAGGCAGAAGAAACCTGCTCCTTTTCCTACACTGGACAGTCTCATCAGAAATTCCAGATGAATTTCAGTGAAACGACCTGTTAGTCCAGATAATTTTGTACACGCCTTTTGCTATAGTAGTTTTAAACTCCTTAGTCAGGAAAACCAAAATCATATGATTCATTTGTAGTTGATAGTATTGGGAATTCTTTTGTTTATATTTGAGATCTACCATACCACCCAATCTAAGAGCAGGACTGTAACTAAATGTACCTTCAATAGTATTGCATGCAAAAATTTGTATTTGCTTTATTGTTTTGTAACAGAGATCACATTTGGATTAGTGTTACAGAGTCTGATATCCAGCATAAGTCTTTCTTCTGCCAATTAGGTAAGCAATCACTATAACGATAATCAAGCCTGAAAGACCAGCACCAACTATAATTGGTATTAGAATGGTGTCATCATCCAGCGAACACTCCTGGGCTGTAGGTGAAAAAAAGTGTGTAACAAATAATGAGTATAATCAAAAAGAAATATCCAAAAGTAAAAGATGCTGATTTAAAAGTCAGAAATGCTCTTATAAAGTAAATTTCAACTAACAACGGCAGGCATATTTTTTAAGATAAAGTATAGAAAGTGATGACCAGTTAAAGCGACAATCCGAACATGTATTTGTCCTTTCATTTGTGACTACATATGAAGATATTTCTATGTGTGAATAGCACAGATTTATTTATAGCTCTAAGTAAACAATGCATCACACGATATGCACACACTGGTTATATATACTTCTAAGTTGGGAGAATTACTTTATCATAAGTGTAGAGATCTAACCCAGCCTATGTCTATAAAACCACTTTAACCTCTAAGTGAGAGAGTGTGTATCTCTGGGGAGATAGAAAACATTAGGGTATATTACTGGACTGAACAATCGGCTGGCTCTGGAGTTCATTAACAAGAGGGCTCAGCGAACCTGGCTGAACGGCTAAAATTAACATGAATAATTTTAAATGACTGGAAAAGAAGACAGTCTTTTGTGAAACACAGGAGTCACATGAAATTCAAATTTTCATATCCTCAACGTTTTACTAGAACACAGGCACATTCAAGTGTATGAACTGCCTAGGAAGGTTTCCAAGCTACAACGGCAGAGTAAGAGTTGCCACACAGAATGTATGACCTCAAAGCTTGAGAAATCACTGTTGGAACTGTTTCACAAAAAGCTTCTGTTCCTGGCTTAAAATATGTGGTTTGAGTGGGTGGAAGAGCTAAGAAACTAGGACCTCTTACTAATTTGAGTGTGTTTACTACATGTTTTATCAATCTGGCTGAGAATAGCAGCCCAAAGGGGCTATTTTTTTCTATTTATAGCAAGTAGTCTGATCTAATAAAATCTAATCAACACTCTTCAACCTGACTGCAATTCTATTTCCTCCCTGAATACACTTAAGTATTACCTGGGTGTGATATTTATATAGTTACCCACAACCAAGAACCTAGTTCCATAAATAGATCATGCATTCAATATCAGGATTAAATGTTATATATCTCTCTGGCACCCAAACTTTCAAATTAGGCAAAGAGCATTGGCTCATCTCAGGCCACTGCCAACAAGATAAACAGACCTGAACTGAGAATAGTACTGAGAATAGATGATTTTAAATTTTGAACACAAAATCAGACCTCAAATTAGGTTATAATGATATAGGAGAGCTAGGTGAAGATTTTAAAAATAAATCTATTGTAAGATCAAAATAATTAAAGTAATAAGCAAACAAGCACAGGATTCTGTTTTCCTTTCTTTGAAACAGGATCTCATATACCCCAGGTTAGCCTGGAAGTGACTATTCAGGCAAGGATGACCTTGAACCCTAGATGACTCTGCCTTGACCAGCTGAGTACTATGATTAAAAGTACATGTCACCACTTCTGGCAAAGGAAATGGAGTCTTGAATATTATTTTAAGTTGTGACTAACCTTTCTTCCCACAAGAATAGTAAAGGGTCTCTTTTGGCCTGAGCAAGGCCAAGTTGGTATTCGGTAGCACTGCAAAGGCAGCCAAATAGTTCACAGCATATTCACCTTAAACATAGTATCTCCGTTTACTTATAAGCCTCTAGATTAATTGTTTGAAAGAATGGGAATGACTGGAAAGCTCTGCTCAGCAAAGCTCTGCTCCACAAACCCCCAATTTAAGTAATTGGTTTAAAAGCGCAAGTCACTTAAGGAATTTGCTGTACTTCTTTTTCTGTCATGCACATCTTAATCTTGCAATGCCAAATACATCTTTTGTGTTCATACAAATACAGTATAATGAAACCCATATGAGATTTCATCAAAACCCAAATAAAGGCCATCATTTGCCCTTCTAAAGTAGGTCTTCAAAAAGCCCTATTTGAACTAAATTGTACTTGCAGATCTCCCTAGGTCATTCTGGCTAGCAAGATGAATTCACAGGTGTGAGGCTTTGCTACTACCCTGTATCTTGTGTCTTAAGCAAATCAAACCAACTTGTTTTTATATGGGTATGAAATTGTTCCCCAAGAAGACAGTGTCAAGAAGGCAGATGTGAGGTACTTAAAGCTGCTGCTCCAAGTGCCATCCCCACCCAAACTCTACCCCAGGAGAGTACCTGTTCCTTAGAAAGGATCCTTACATACTTCAAATTACTTTCAGGTTTTCAAAAACTGCATCACTTTGGGCAAAATGATGAAGCCAAATGAAGAGTTATACAACTTGTCTCAGGCTGTAAGAACTTTGCACCGTAATCAAGAGGGGAACTCTTATTTCTCTATGTTCATGTACAGAATCCCTTTAACTCAGGGGAAAGGCCACTTATAGGGTGATAGAGGAACCTAGAGAATAAGGTTTGTTTGTGTCTTACCTGTAGAATACTCCCCTTTTGTCACATTAAAAGGTTGCACCTTTAGGTTAAAGGTGTTTATCTGAAATGTTCTAGACACGGAAACCACCTGCTCCTTGTTACACATGTAAGAACTTCCCAGAGGGGCATCCCAGAAGCTAAGGTTGTTATTTGAAATGTTGAAAACTGCAGGGAAAAAAGGCAAGTTAGTAACGTCTTAGTGTAACAACATAAGAAAAATGAGACAGTCCTTAGGGTTGCATGTCATGTGTGTGGGTGGCTGTGGGTGTGTGCAGATTCACCTGGATGTGTGCATGCATGTGGGTGGCTGGCCAGAGGACAACCTGGAGTATTGTTCCTCAGATGCTGTTCATCTTGGTTTTGAAGACAGGGTCTTTCATTGGCTTAAAGCTTGCCAAATAACCTAGACTAGCTGGTGAGCTTGCTCCAGCAATCCACCTGTCTCTGCCTCCCCAGCACTGAAATCACAAGTGCACATTGCCACATCTACCTTTTTTTTTTTTAACTTAGATCTTTGTGCTCTGCAAACACTTGAACAACTGAGCTATCTCCCCAGCCCTTCCTCAGGGCTTTTTAAGTAAAGTATAAGAGTTTGGAGTCAGGCTCTGACACACCCCCCCAATAAAAACAACTGCTGCCATCACTTGTTTCTTTTGTTTTCTGGGACAGGATATCACTATATAGACCAAACTGGCCTAGGGCTCACTATGTAACCCAGGCTGGCCTCACACTTATGGTCTTCCTGTCTCTGCTTCCCAAGGCTGCAATCCCAAGCATGCACCACCTCATTCTCTTCTCCCTCATCTTTCCATACAGGTTTCAGTAGTCTAAAATTCAGTTACTTCCCTAACAAATATCCACCATACTGTGAAAAGATGATTCTGCTAGGGAGAGAACACTATAATTCTACATTAGATTTTAAGTTGTGATCAAGAAATATTTTTACATAGCAACTTCTATTTCATAAGACACAATCTGGCCATAAGCTAATTAGAATTTCTTCTCTGTCCATAAAACCCACTCTTCTCCTCCAAGCCAATGCTGTGCTTACCTGAGCCATTAGCCAAATACATGTTGACATTCACTTCCCTCAGATAGAATCGTTTTCCATTTTTCTGTTTGAAAAAGAGCTTCTAGTTAATAACATACTCAACTGTCTAAAAAGAAAGTTGATATATACAGAACAGGAATCTAGGACCATTATACAGGTGAGGGAACAAACCCTAAGACCTGGACCATCAGCATAAACTACAACTCAAGTCTTGTCACTAATTGTCACAAAACTATATTCCAATGCATTTCATTTCTAAACTCTTTGATTTGATCGCAGCAGTCAGATGTTTCTGGATACAGGACAATTCATCCACCCTCTCCTCTGTTTTATTCTTCTTGCTTCCTACTGAGTCCGTATTATCTACCCTAGGGTCACAATGTGACCATTTTTTTGTTTGTTATTTGTTTGTTTTGTTTTGCTTTTTGCTTTTTTGAGAGAGGGTTTCTCTGCATAATCCTGGCTGTCCTGGAACTCAACTCTGTAAATCAGGCTGTCCTGGAACACAGAGATCCTCCTGCCTCTGCCCACATGAAGTACCTGTACTCAGTTGAATTCTATTCAGCTAAAACAAAGACATCGTGAAATTTGAAGGCAAATGGATGGAACTTGAGACTATCACCCTGAGTGTGGTAGCCCAGACCTGGAAAGACAAACATAGTATGTACTCACTTATAAGTGGATATTAGCCATAAAATGCAGGATAACCATGCTACAATCCACAGACCCAAAGAAACTGGGTAATAAGAAGAGCCCAAGGGAGGATGCACGAATCTTCCCCAGAAGGTGAAACAAAATAGTCATTGGAGGTGGATGGAGAGAGGGAACTGGGTGGAAGAGGGGGTGAGGAGGGAACAGGGATGGCAAGCATGAGTGGGATGAGGGGGAGGGGAGAGGGCTGGGAGTAAAAATAGAATCAGTGGGGGCCATCTCTGGAGACCTGGGACAGGGGAGGCTATTGGGAGTCTATGGGGATGACCCTAGCTGAGATCCTACCAAAGGGGGATATAGAGACTGAAGTGGCCACCTCCTACAACCAGATAGGAGTTCCGATGGAGGGAGGGGGATATTGATCCCCAAAAACCTTCAACCCAAAATTTGTCCTGCCTATAAGATGTGCATGGACAAACGTGGTACAGAGACTGAAGGAATGATCAACAAATGGCTTCTCCAAGACTCATCCCATGTGAGAGCACTAACCCCTGACACTATTGATAATCTCCTATGCTGGCAGACAGGAGCCTAGCATAACTGTTTCCCAAGAGGCTTTATGCAGCAGCAGATGAAAACAGATGCAGAGACGAACAGCCAAACATCAGTCGGAGCTCAGGAGTCTTGTCGAAGAGTGGGGGATAGCATTAAGTGAGCCGGAGGGGTCACGGACACCACAAGAAGACCTAGAGAGTCAACTGACCTGGGCCCAGGGGCTGGTGCTCACAGAGACTGAACCACCAACCAAAGAGCATGCATGGGCCGGACCTAGGCCTCCTACACATTTGAAGCAGATGTGCAGCTTAGTGTTCATGTGAGCCCCAGGACAACTGGTGCAGGGGTTGTCTCTGACTCTGTTGCCTGTCACTGGATCCCCTTCCCTGACCTGGACTGCCTGGTTCAGCCTCAGTGGGAGAGGATGCACTTTAGTCCTGCTCAGACTAGATGTCCCAGGATGGGGTGGTACCCGGGGGGGGGTCTCCTTCTATGAGATAAAGGGGAGAGGGTAATGGGGGAAGGATTTGTAAGGGCAGGACTGGGAAGAGAGAAGAGAGGGAGGCTATGATCCGGATGTAAAGTGAATAAAAAAATAAATTATTGGGAAAAAAAAAGGCATGTGCCACCATAGCCAGCTCACCATGTGTTCTTTTAACCCACTCAGCTCTCTGCTTTTCGCTACCATAATCTCTTTTGTTTGCTCATCATCCTGGTCTTTTAATACCTTTGAATTTTGTTTTGCTTTCTAAACTTTGTGGTTTGGGTCTAGGACCCAAGGTTTATTGCATGTAACAGACATTATTCAATTGATGGCATCATCAGGACAATCTTTATCTATTAACATTTTAATTATGCTTATTTTATTTTGTTTGTGTGTGTACATGCATATATGTGTGGAGGTCCAAGGACAACTCATGGCTCACTCCCTCAATCATGTTGCTTCTAAGAACGAAACTCAAGTCATCACCAGGCTTGGCAGCAAGTGCCTTTACCCACTGACCTACTTTGCCAAGTTTTTGTCTGTCTGTCTGTCTATTTATTAGAGGCAGAGTCTCTCTATTATATACCCTTTGGCTGACCTGGAACTTTCTCACACTGAAGAGATTCACATGCTTCTGCCTCCCAAGTGCTGGGAAGTTTATTTTTTATTAACATATATTTTACTTTTATTTTGAACAGTAGATCATTATATAACCCTGAATATGCTGGAACTTACTATGTAAACCAGGCTAGCTCAACTCAGCTATTCTCCTGCCTCTGTCTCCCAAGTGCTGGATCAAAGGCTTGCACTACCACATCCTACTAAATATAGTAATTGTACGTATTTTGTTTTCGAGACAGGGTTTTTCTGACATAACCAGGACTGTTCTGGAGCTCACTATGTAGACCAAACTAGCTTGGAACTCACAGAAATCCACCTGCCTCTGCCTCCTCAGTGCTAGGATTAAAGGTGTGTACCACCATGCCCAGCACTTATTATATGTATTGATAAAGCTCAGTGTGATATTCTGACACATGCAAACAGCACATACTAATCAAATAAAGGGCAATCGGCATTCCTCTTGCCTTACAGCTGTCAATATTTGAAGCTCTGAAGTCTCCTTTTCTAGGTCTTCATAAAATACAACATAGGATGTTTTGAACTAGTCATCCTATCGTAGTATGGAACATTTACTGTCCCTCTACGTGGCCTACACTCCCTATTATCTTTCTTAAGCATTTAACTGTTCAGCCAGCCATTCTAATTGTCTGTATGCTTAGTATACACAAAGGAACATGTCTAAATACTCCATGGGACTAGCAAGATGAATCGGACTTGTATCTTGCCCTCTTGGTGCTTGCAATCTGCCAGGGAACCTAGATAGATACATAAGAAATTAAAGATCTAGCTCAGTGGTAGAGGACTTGCTTAGCATTTCTGAGTCTTGGGTTGCTCCTTGACTAGAAAGAAAAGACATACAAATAAGTTAATCCTGTTTAAAAAAGAAAATGACAAGTTAGAAATTTGACAGGAAAGAAATTATCTCCAATGAGGGAAGATGCAAAAATCATGCCAGTTGAGGGATGGGGAATTGGGGGGGGCAGGATTTGGTTAGGAAACAAGTGGACCAAGGATATGTTCAAGAAGGCAAGAGCATAAGCAAAGGTAATCAGAAAGAAACATTACCTAAACAAACTCTTGAGAACCAAGTGCTAGCCATTATTCTTTCTGTGTGTGAGACACTGGAAATTAACCCTAGCGTTCGGCAGGCGTTGGACAAGCATCCTGACACTGAACTATATGTCCTCAGTCATTTTATTTGCTATTTTGAGACAGGGTCTCACTAAACTGCCCTAAACTCAAGTAGTGCACACTGGCCTTGAATTCGCAATCTTCTCTCAGCCTCACAAGTAGCTGGGAGTGTAGAGCTATGCCACCAGCCTTGGCTCCAACACCTCTATACTACTAATGCTGTTACTATGCCCAGTTTAGGATGAGTCATTCAAGCACAGAGTTGCTAAGTGACCTCCCCCACTGCTGCCAATTAGCAATCAGTGAGCTGGAATTTAAACCCAAAGTCTGGCTCCAAACATATGGAAAGGTTACTGATGTGCTCTTAGACTTCACAAGCTATTGCATGAAAGTCAGAGTGAAGGAAGGTTCATGAAGTGAAATAAAAGCTACAAAAGCAGAGTTCACTGCATGGACGAAAGGTCTTGAGTTGCCCTCCTGTCGCTTAGATGTGACCTTGTTGGCAAAGCTCAATCCCTGAAGATTTATGGGAAGAGCTGTGCTTTGGCATGATTAATCTAAGAGAGATAAAGAAAGGAGGAGGTTAGGTAAGGGGCTTTTGACCAACCCAGACGAGAGAAACCACGGCTAGCTAGCGGCAGATGTAAGGCATGGAGAGTGGAATGAAATAAAGACAGAAATTTCAGCAGCCAGTGTAATGGAGGACTTGATGTTTCCTCTTACTGTGACCTCCCTCTGCTCAGCCAATGCCTCTGCCTGGCACTCATGATGTGCTCCTAACTTTGTTCTAACTACATGCATATACTCAGCTGAACACACAGCTGGCCTTCCTCCTCCCAGCTGGCATTATGTTCCTTTATCCAGGGACGACCTCTACTTCTCCACTTCTTACCTCTGCATACACTGACCTACCCTTGAATGCCCTCAAATATCATCTTCTCCATTAAACCTTTGCCTCCCCTCCAGTAAGAACTAAGCTCTTCGCTTCCTCTTTCTGTTAATATCTGGCCTGCCACTAGGCATGTAGCCAGGTAGCTGCATGCTTCCTTAGCATTTGTAAGGCCCTGAATTCAATCCCAACTGAAAGAGAGGAAAAGAGAATGAAAGGAAGAGCAAGAGAAAAGGGAAGGCAAGCCTGTCTTTGACACATTCAAGAGGCTAATTCTTTTTTGTTTATTTTGTGATTTTCACAGGGCTGGAGATGAAACCCCAAAGTGCCACGTTTGCAACGCAAACACTTGACCACTGAAACTCCAGGCATGTGGACATTTTTAGTAGTAAATGGGTGGGCATATATATACTGTAACAAAGGATTTACTTGAAAACTGGGAAAATTTTTGTCAATATTTCTAAAATTGTTTAATATTCATTAATTACTCAATAGTCTATGAAGAACAGATTATACTAGAGATAACAAGTTCAAATCTGAAATGACATCCTGACATTTTTTGTTGTGTGTTATTTTTTTGAGACAATGCCTCATTACATAGCCCAGGCAGGCTTAGACTCAGGATCCTCCTGCTTTACTCTAGGTAGGTATAAACCACTTTGCCTGGCCATAGCTACTTTTTATACATCAGATGCTGAGACTGTATTCCCATCCCTGTATATAGTAATATGAATTGAAAGCGGAAGTGACTTTTATACAGTTACACACTAGTTCTGCTCCCCATTTCTCCTCACCTATAACTATCTCCTATTCTTCATTCCAATTTGCTACTATTGTACACATACATCCAGTCACACAAAATCAAGACTAGCAATTGTTTGTGAAATGCTAGAAATTAAGGTCCCCAGTTATTCATAGATGCTAGCAAGCAGTAGAACTTCTTACAGTTCAGCTCCTAATATAAGTCTGAGCAACAGAAACCTGAATGCAGGCACTGTAAAGGATCCTAATTTAATGAGGCTGTATGGACTTGCACAGCCTGTAGATAACAAGGGAACTGTCCCTCAGATTCTCAGAGGACCCACTACAGATACCAAAATCTAGGAAGTCCAAGTCCCCCTTTCAAAATGGTGTGCTGTTTGCTTCCGATTTACACATGGGTCCTGTACACTTTCAGTCATCCCCAAATTACTTATAATCCTTAATATAAATGTGTAAAAGAAATAGTGTATTGTTTATATCTTAATAACAAAAACAAAACTGCGCATGTTCACAAGAAATGCAATTTTTTTGTGGTTCTGGTGATCAATCGCAGGGTCTTACGCATTCTAAGCAAGACTATCTGCCACAGACATTGAACTTGGAACATTTTTACTTAATACTAATTCAAGGTTGGTTTAATCTGTGTATGTAGGACCTAGAGACACAGACAGCTAACCATTCTCATTAACGCCAGCTGTTACTAGTACAGACACTACTATAAAGAACGTTAACAGGGGCTAAAGAGATAGATCAGCAATTGGGAGCACTAGCTGCTCTTCAAGGACCTGGGTTCAATTCCCAGCACCCCCCATGGCAGCTCACAGCTATCTGTGATTCCAGTTCCATGGCATCTAGAACCATCACAGGATAGACACGAAGGCAAAACACCAATGCACGTAACTAATGTATCATTACAAAAATAGAATACAGCCCGGCAGTGGTGGCACACGCCTTTAATCCCAGCACTCAGGAGGCAGAGGCAGGTGGATTTCTGAGTTCGAGGCCAGCCTGGTCTACAGAGTGAGTTCCAGGACAGCCAGGGCTACACAGAGAAACCCTGTCTCAAAAATAGCAAAAAATTAATAATAATAATAATAATAATAATAATAATAATAATAATAATAATAATATAAAAAGAATATAACTATAAAATGTTAAAAGTGTGTTAGCACAAGAATTGTTTAATATTAGAGAAAATATTATAAAAACTATAGTTTTCTTTTAATGTGAGTTCATTCTTGTTTCTACACTGAAGTACATATAATGGTACAATGGCTACTTTCTGTGATTATTAATACAAGAGTCCAGCCCATAGATAGTCCAGCTGACTCAGATATGAGCAGGGATAAGTAAGCCAAATATCAATCCAACCCACCCACCCACCACTGTTCAGATTTGCAGGTGCACTTCTCAAGGAATTTAGATTTAGAAAACAGTCAGTACTCACCACAGCAAAGATAAAGTCGAGAAACTTAATTTGGCTGTTGTTAAGCCTAAGTTGAGCAGTTTGAGGATGACAGCTGCCAGAGAAGTTGGTTGTGGCAGGGTTGATGTTAAAAATGAAAGGCACCTTCGGGAGAATAAAGACAAGAAAGGTGCAGATTAACTGTAAAAGTCAACACCAAAGCCCTTTAAACTGAAAAAATCAATGTCAATGTACAACACAACCTCTTTTGTGGAGATACTTGAATCCCTGGTGTCTTACTATAATGAGAACTTGATGCAAGCTTTCAAGCTATGACTCAGCCAACTTCAACAACAACAATAACAAGAGGGAAGTTTCCTCAGTAATGAGCCAAATGAAAACACATTTTTGTTTTCAGAGCACAAGAGCCATCTGTCTGACTTGTTTCAGTCACAGGATCCTGAAAACTGGGACTCCCTCTGGTGTCCCAATGAGGTATTGCAACTCGACAACTTCTTGAGCATAACTGCTCTGACTCATCAAATAGCCTTGCAGCAACCTACAGTGTGGTTCAAATAAAAGGCTGAAAGGCTTTGGTTTGATTTTTTCATTTTTAGCAGTGTTGGGATGGTACCCAGACCTTGTGCATGTGATGCAAGTGCTCTACCCCTGAACCTTATCCTATCCCATCTCCAACTTACCTACGTATGCTGAGCTACTGAAGGCTTACAGAATCTAAGCTGTAAAGAAGTCTTTTTAATAAATTGGAAGGTTTTCTACTGGCCAAGATGCCTTGATAGTGATATTAACTATTCATGGATATAGTCTTTCCAAACTATTCAAAACTCAACAGCACCTCTACGTTTCAACTTGAATCAGTCCAGTTCTTAGGTGCACAGGATGCTAGACATTACTTGAGGTACAATCTACAAAGAAGGTTTCACTAAGCCCTACCTTCTCCTCAGTGATGTTCAGCTGCAGCCCCATGGTAGCCAGCAGACAGGTAGTATTGCCATTAGTAATGCTGTAGTTTCCAACCGTTGGAGTAGGAGTGGGTGAAGTTGGAGTGAGTGTTGTTGTAGTAGGTGATGGCACAGTGGTATGAATGATGGGTGCTACAGTGGTGACAATTTGGTCTTGCTCACAGACTTGTTCTAAAACAAAGGACAAAATAAGTTAGGGTGATCTTGCTTTATTGGGCCAGGAAAGAGTGAAATACTTCTCCAGGTTAGGTTCTCACAGTCCAAGGGGATTAATTAGTGTAAAAGAAGACCTTGGTGGTTTATTTTTAAAGCAGATGAAGCAAGGGTTCCTAAACTACTGTTTCATAGACAGATAATCTCTTATGAGTTGTGACCAGAGTAGACAAACTCAGAACACATCAAAAGTTATAGCTACTCGACTGTGGCCACATACTCTTCTTTCTTGGGCCTATGAATGCCTTTATTTCAAAGAGTTTCACCTACAATGAGAAATTCAGAGACAAGTCTAAAAACAACCCCCCCAAGTGAAAATGTCTTTTTCCTTCAAGAGTAACCACTGTGAAGAATACTGTTTACTAAAAACTAGCTTGGAAATCATTAAAGAGTTTAAATACAAAGGAATCTTCTCTCTTTTTTTCTCTCTCCCCCCCCCACACAGGTACATGCACGCACGTGCGTGCGTATGCACACACACACACTACATACTACAAACAAGACGATCCCGTGTATATCATAAACTTTCAACTGAAATTACCAGTAAGAACGACTATCACTTTAAGCCTATGCTAACAGTGCACACCTATGATCCCAGGAGACAGAGGCAGGTGGATCTCTGAGATGTGAGACCAGCCTGATCTACAGAGCCAGTTCCAAGATGGCCTGTCTCGGGGGGGGGGGGGGGTGAAACACGTTAAAAATATTTAGTCTGCACCTAAGAAATGTTCTCAGATGATGATTTCAAAAATAAATAAGAGCCACATATATAAATCCATACTTTAAGGACTTAGGTGTTTGGTCAGGCAGTGGGGGCAAATGTCTTTAATCCCAGCACTAGGGAGGCAGAGACAGGAGGATTTCTGAGTTCAAGGCCAGCCTGGTATTGAGTTCCAGGACAGCCCCAGCTGTTACACAGAGAAACTCTGTCTCAAAAAATAAAGAAACAAAAAACTCACCATGTTTACTCACTGTACCATGTTGGACAAAAGCTTGCAGGTGAATACCCCAATAGTGCTGAACAACAGTAGTCAGGTTGAAAGTTAAAACACTATTACACTTAAAGATGACATCCAATGGAACTTTGAATTTCTCGGGATCTTTAACAGTATGAACTCCTATAAAACAAGGTTAACAATGGCATTTCCAGGAAGACATGAGAAACTGCTAATATATTTATCTTAACATGAATACGGGTTCTCTTTTCTTCTAGGCCTTGCCGTGCCAAAGGTGATAAACTGTGGAGCATTGACAGAAATGACAAATTCACTGTGACTGGAACTGTAGGCAGTAGGGAAGACAAGGAATGAGGTTTATGAAAGAAAGCAGGAAGACTGGAGAAATGGCTTTGTGGTTAAGCACGCTGGCAGCTCTACCAGAACAAGCAAATTCAGTTCCTAGTACCCATTTGGTGGCTCACGAATACCTGTTAACTCCAGTCCCATGGGGATGTCACACCTCTTCTGGCCTCTGTGGGCAGTAGGCACATACACATACATGCATGTGACATATGTGCAGGCAAAACACCCATGCACATAAAAGTTAAAATAATAAAGAATTATTATTTTTTTTAAAAAAAGGTATTTGTAGGTGGTGTTACTCTGAAACTTGCTACTGTTATTGTTTTGGGTGCATGGACACTCGTGTGCAAGCTGGTTATGAAGAGTTCACATGGGGGGGGGGACAGAGAATAAACTGCAGGAGATGGTTCTCTCCTTCTTCACAGGTTCCAGACAGCCAACTCAGGCTGTCAAACTTGACAGCAAATACTCCTATAGACAAAGTCACCATGTTTTCCCTCCCCCAAGCCCTCTGGACCCTTCCCGCCTCCCTATCCACCCAACTTCATGCTCCTTCCTCTCCCTACACCCTCACTCTCAAAATAACCAAGAGCACAGAATGAAAGTTGAAGCAAAGAACAGTAAGATGAAAAGTGTCAAAACAAAAGGTGTACACACACAACAACAACAACAAAAACACAAGGGAGTCCATTTTTGCTGGAGAAAAATGATCTCCTTTACCAGCAGGTACCAATCTTAGGAGTGGGCCTTAAGAGAGGAAATAAGGCCTAATTTATTTTAAAGAATGTTAAGAAATATGCAGCCATAGGCAGAGAAAAACTCTGACCCTAACTTTTAATTACCAGGGGAAACAGAAGGCCAATGGGCTGCTTGGGTGAAAAGTGAGATGCAGTGAAGGGCAGGAGGAAGAAAACCAAGGTTAAGTTAAAAATGCCTTTCTACAGCTGGGCAGTGGTGGCGCACGCCTTTAATCCCAGCACTCAGGAGGCAGAGGCAGGTGGATTTCTGAGTTCGAGGCCAGCCTGGTCTACAGAGTGAGTTCCAGGACAGCCAGGGCTACACAGAGAAATCCTGTCTCAAAACAAACAAAAAACAAAACAAAAAAGCAAAAAGCAAAAAGCAAAAAAAGCCTTTCTACAGTAAATAGGTGGGACTTAGTGACTGTTAAGAAAGGCAGAGTGCTGAGAAGGTAGTACAATGGGTAGAGTACTGGCCTCCAAGCATATCAGAGGCCCCGGGTTCAATACTTGGCACCCCATAAAATCAGGTGGTTGAGTCACATAGACCAGCACTGAAATGCCTGCTGCTCCAGAGGAACAGGCTGGAGGACTGGCTGGCTTCAGCTAGCTAGAGGCCGACCTGGGCTACATTAGAAGTGATAGAGCCTTCCTCTTTCTGGGGCTAGTGAGGTGATGCAGAGAAGTGACTTGGTATACAGGCCTGGTGACTGTGTCCCAGTCTGTCATTGGTGACACATGCCTTTAATCCCAGCAATCTGGAGGCAAAGGCAGGCAGATCTCAGTGAGTTTGAGGACAACTTGGTCCACAAAGCGAGTTCCAGGACAGCCATGGCTGTTACACAGAGAAACTGTCTCAAACAAACAAACAAATAAATAAGTAAATAAATAAATAAATAAAAATGTAAAACAAATGATTCCACTTCAGGAAATCTTCAGGTAAAAAATTATGCTATGAACAGAATTTTTACTGGAATGCCTATAGTGAAACTGCAAAATACTGAAATCATACAGATCTAAGTGGCTTGGTCTCTTGGAGAAGCAGAAAAGAATATACTCATGATCTTTAACACAGGCCTTCTATGTGTCATGCACCAAGGTGGCCACTTAGTGCTGTCTTAGCACCCCCTAATAGACAGATGGGATTTGGGGGATTTTTAAATTTGAATGTTTTCCTAAAATTGTCTCCTTGTTATCAAAAAGGAACAGATGTGAACTTGCCTCTGTGAACAAGGACAGACCTCAAAAAACAATGAGTGGAAGCTAGGCGCTGTAGCACATGCCTTTAATTCCAGTACTCAGGAAGAAGAAGCAGATGGATCTCTGTGAGTTTGAGGCCAGCCCTAGTCTACATATTTGAATTCCAGGCAAAGCAGAGCTACTTGGTGAGCTCTGTTTCAAAAACCAAACAAAGAAACAAAAAATGATGATAGAGAAAAAAAAGTTTTAAACATATTAGGATTATACTGTGAAACTATATGAAAGTTATAACTATTACCTATGAATCCATACAGGAATATCACACCCTAAAGTTATAAGGCTGCCTGCCTCTAGCAGACAGGGAGGAAAATGGAGCTAAGGAGGATCTCAAATTTATCAGTAAAGTTTTATTTCTTTAAATAATGAAGAAGCCATTTTAAAATTACATTTATTAGCCCATGCATACTCCTTTAATCCCAGCACCCAGGAGACAGAGGCTGGCAGAGCTCTGTAAATTGGAAACCAATCTGGTCTACATAGGGAATTCCAGGCTAGCCAAGGCTATACAATGAGATGCTAAAATTAAAAAAAAAAAAAAAATTCTGGGTAGTAACTCTCTATGGGTCTGCTATATTATTCTCTCTGGATTTTATATATATATTTTAATCATGAAAACATTTTTAAGTAGCAGCTTCAAAGTTACCTCAATTATTAAATGCCTAAAAGTTAGTATTTCAGAGTAGGGCAGTGGTAGCACACACCTCTAATCCCAGCACTCAGAAGGCAGAGGAAGGAGGATCTCTGTAAGTTCAAGGCCAGTCTCATCTAGACTGAGTTCCAGGACAACAAAGAAACCCTGTCTCCAAAAACAAAGCAAAGCAAAACAAAACAAAAGTAGCATTTCAAAATACTAAATTATTTCAAAGGCAATTCTCTAAAGTGCACGTAAGTATTTTAAATTCCAAAGTTGGATAAATACTTTATTATACAGAAGACAGTCACAAAAAGAGTCAACCACTTGTTTAAAGTAAAGGCAAGGAAGGGGTTAGCATGTTAGTGATTTTATCTAACATGTCTCACTAAAGCCATCTCCCTTTAACAGTTGCCCACATGGTTGAGGGATGGGTTACATTATCCCCTGATTATTATAACAGACTCTGAAGCTGGCTTCTCTGCTTGTAGTCTCCTCACTTCCAAATTAATCCAGCAATGTATTCTTTATAAACCATTCTCGCTGCTTTGCTTATATCATTTTTTGGCTTAGAAAAACCTACCACGGTTTCCCTAGTGCCTACCTTCATCATGCTAAAAGCCCTTTCTTGGCTTCCCAGGCCCCTATAATGAGGCCCACTGCACTGAGCCAACTGGCTTTGCCTCCTGCAACACAGCCAGCCTGGATTTTAATCAGGCAGCTCTCCAATGACTGCTGCGCATCCTCTGGCTCCCCCTGGCGGAAGCATCCTGCTCCAATTCTTCCACTTACATTCTACCATTAGCCAGCAGCTCAGGACTAAGCACCTTTACCTCTCTCATTCTGTTCCCAATCCCTCCTCTCTCTCTCTCTGCTCCTCATCAGGACCCCTGGTGAGAACACTCAGAAAGCAGGCACTCAGCCCAAGGATCCACAGATGCAACTATAGAATGCATACAACATTCTGGATTTACTGTGTGCTTTTTGTTGTTGAGAAAGAACATCTAGAGCTTTCCTCACAGGGTCACAAAAGATTTATAAACTGTCTACCCACTTAACAGAAAATACAAACAAAAAAATTCAGAGTGAGCTCCAAGTTCTTCATATCACTTGGGAACAAAAGTTTTGTCTCCCTCAGTGATTTCTAAACTTGAAAGTCAAGAACAAATCTTATCCTAGTAACTAAAGATAATGCAACCACACCGCAGCCAGAGATAAATATCTAAAAATAGCCAATGACCTCTAGCCTCAGTTCTTCTCTCAAAATAAGAGATTAGTAGTATTAAAACTTGGGTTTGATTTTTGAGTAGACCAGGATGGCCTTGAACTCAAGAGATCCATGGCTTTAAAGTATGATTTTTCCATCCATGAGTCCAAAAGGTGGTATTAACCCCAGATCTCGGACCTAATGTTGACTTGCCAGTGTTTCTGCAGTCAGAATGGCACACTCCAGACACCTTGCTAATATAACATCACTGGAGGGGGTTGAAAATGGAGAGAACTACATCCCTAATGAAATCAACATCCCGAACTGAGCATGGTGGTGTACAAACACCAAAGATCTTAATCCTCAAGGGCGCTGATAGGAGTAGTATACATTTCATGTCAGCCTGGCTTGACAAAAAAAAAAAAAAAAAAAAAAACCACCTTAAGTTCTCCACCACACACACTTTCAGAATAGTTGAATGCATAATTGTTTAAGAATGGCAAGACTGGCCTAATCATCTAAGTTGTTCTTGACCTGAAGATGTCTCAAAATAGGAAATGGTTAGTTACTTTAACTTCATCATTTACTTTTCAAGTGAAGGTTCATCTTAATAGTAAAAAGATCTGAAGGTGAGGCATTTCTTCTCCATTACTGAACTTGTACACTTTCAATTAGTAAAGTTTTCTCACTCATTCAACATTTGTTGAGTACCCACTACTGAATAGATAACAATAATTGAGTGTATGAACTCTCTATCTCAGTAAACGTGTTTCAAACACTAGCTCTTTGCTCACTTACTAAATTTAGAGCTTTTGGGGACGTTGCCAAGCCTTATTCCATTTACTTCCCAGGGTTGCTATAAACTGTACACTCAGTAAAATACTAAGTGTGACAATCAGGGTAATCTATGGTATAGAGAAATGACAGTCAATATCATTTTGTGTCCAACACTATTCTATGCATGTTCGCAGGACTGAAATGAATAAGAGGACTTGATTTTTCACTCGAATTAGGAAGGTAGATAGGCATAATAATCATTATTTTAGTTGTTGGCACTTTTTGTTACTAATAAAAGCAAGAGACTATAAAACAAATCCAATTCTTAAGATTACCTTTCTCTACAGCACCAGGGAATGTTGTGTTATCACTAGTGTTGTAGGAAAGCGTGATGTTGTGAATAAAATAATGAGAAGCTTCCTTGGTAAAAGCCACAGCCCACGAGACAGTAGATCCAAGCTGTATCATTATTTTGGCACCATTCTTGTCATCCCCACAACTGCTTCCATTGTACGTCGCCTCATCAGGAATTGCAAGGGTTACAGTTTCCTAAAAGATAAAAAAGTTTAGGAGTGGGTGAGAAAAAACAGACATCAGTAGGACCAACCCTGTCGAACCCAGTTGGGTGTACCACTTTTAGCTAAATCACACTGTTCCCCTTAGCCAACAGGCTCTTTGCTTGGTGTGCTATGAAAGCCAATCTTAGACGTTTTCGTTCCATACCAGTTGTCTGGGCAAGCTCATGTATGTCTAAAGAAGGGAGAAGTTGCCTGGACTCTTCTCTAGCTATTTGTTCATTTCTACAGAGCTGGGGAGAGAATCCAGGGTCTCATGCACAATGGGCAAGAGTTCTGCCAATGAGCAATTTCAGTCTGTAGATTGTTTTCTTTTAAAGTCATGTTATAGATAGGGCTTTAACAAAAGGTAGATACAGCACACTATTTCCTAGAAGTTGGAAGCTTGACAAATGGCTAGGTGGTTAAAAGCATTGATTACTCATCTTGAGGACCCGGGTTGCATTTATAGAACCCACACTGTGGACTCACAATTGTCTATAACTCTAGTTCCAGGGGAGGCTATGCCCTTTCCTGCTCCTCCTCTCACACCAGGCACACAAGCGGTGCACAAACACACATAGAAAAAAAATTAAAACCACACACCCTATACACACATCAAAAAATTTTAAAACATAATTTTAAAAATGAAAAAAAAGAATTTCAAGTTTTAATGTTAGTATATTCTATTATTACAAAAGTAATAATAGTAGATGTAAGTGAAATACCATGAAGTCTTTCCTCATTTGCATATAACCATCTACAAGGAAAACCCCAAAGAATCAATGAATTCAAAGTATCTCTTCCAATCTTAAACAGAATACTTGTAAGAGTATAATCCTTTTAGAACACAGGACGTAAGTGTTAGGCCAATTAACATGAGATCTTATTTGTATGCAGTATAAAAGGTAAAAAAAAAAGTAGGGGTTGGAGAGACGGCTCAGAGGTTAAGAGCACAAACGGCTCTTCCAGAGGTCCTCAGTTCAATTCCCAGCAACCCCATGGTGGCTCACATCTGTAATGAGATCGGATGCCCTCTTCTGGCCTGCAGGGAAACATTCAGGCGGAATGCTGAATACATAATAAATCTTTCCTTTTTAAAGGTAAAACAGTAAAGGGTAAAAAACCGTCTAAATGTAAAGCCGGGCAGTGGTGGCACACACCTTTCATCTCAGCACTTAAGAGGCAGGTGGATCTGAGTTCCAGGCCAGCCAGGGCTACACAGAGACCAACATGGCAGCTCGCCCCCCATCGGTATGTAATTCCAGTTCCTCAGGATTCAGTGTCCTCTACTGACCTCTCAGGGCAGTGTATGAATATGGCGCACAGAAACCCATCAGGCAAAACCACCATAAAAAGCAAACAAACATTTAAAAAGGCAGATATGTTTACTTACAATGGTTTGGTTTGTAGTTTCATATGCTACTGTGAAATTCATCTCCCATTCTGCATAAAGGCAAGTACCATTTGAATCTGTCAAGTTAAGTTTCAATGCATTGGACTGAACGGCTCCTAAATTTAAAAAAAAAAAAAGTACAATATAAGATAAAAATAAAATCTAGCCACGGCTGAAGTTCAACCAGCTCTAAAATAAAACATGTCTGTTTAAGTAGATGGTTATCTTGGTGGTTATATTTCTTTGTAGTTTTTAACAGGCCACTAGTAATAAAGATAGCTTTTTCTCTTCTGGAAATGGTTAGTAGATCCCTGATACTTAGGGGATGGCAGAAACTAGTGACATCTGATCCCTACATTCACTCGTGCCTTGTTAGTTCAGTTTTAGACATTACAGTTGTCTTGTTGCTCTTCTCATTTGGTTTTGCAGTGCTGTGAATCAAAGCCAGGGCTCCATACATTTGGCAAGTACTCCACTGCACTACATCCAATGCTTTCTTTAGTTTTTGAAGTAACTAAGGTAGGGGCAAGTTTGGAAAGGTGAATTAAACTCCTGCTTCTCTCAACCCAGTCAGTGAAACTTTCTCTACAATGATTAATCAGATGGCTTACATTCTTACTCAAAATTCTGTTACCATCTATATGACCTAGGACACATGGAAATCTTGCCAAATAATTTTATTCTGATGTGATAAGGTTTAGCTTTTCTAAATACACGTATCACAATACCAGAGAAGAAACATCTCAAAGGGCTGTTACAACCTAAATCCACAAGAAAAGTCCATCTTTACAAATGCAGAATTCATAACTTTATTTCTCGTTAAAATTGAACTGAATAAAAAGGTTGGTGAACCTTTCTCATGGACCCACAATCACTTCCTAAATTCTCAACCTGCTTCTTCTGTAAATGGAGAAACTTTCATGCAGAAATGCTTTGGGATTTATCTAACTCAACTCTAATCTTCTATTAAAGGCTGCTGAAACATTACCTATTAAACTCAAGCCTCTAAAGCTTCAATATTTTAATGGAGAAGGGGGAAATATGCCAGCAAATACACCTACAGCATAAATAACTGGCAGCCTTTTGAGAATTGCCTTGCCTGTCTAATACATTACCCCAGGGGAAGCTGCTTCCTGTTAAGATCGCTGTGCACCCTTTAATGCTATCTAAGCAAGCCAGTGTCATTACAGGTAGGGACATGCTATTAGACTAAAGAGAAAACTCCTGAGAGGTATACCAAGCTGGCATGCCTCAGCAACAGCTTTCAAGCAGTACACAAAAGGTTACCTTTCATGCTCCAGAGACCTAGCTGCCTTAGCAAGCCCAAACACTATGCTAACGCTTGTGGTGGCTGACAATGACTAAGTATTGGCAAAGATTCATTTCAGAAAGACTTTGTATGAGGAACATAGGTTTTTGCCACCATTCTTTTCTTCATAGACAGGAAATGGCGCTGTCAAGCAGATACAAGTCTACCTGTAGAGTGCTGCTGAGAACTCCAACTTACAATTCCTAATCAGCTGGAGTTTGGCTTTGCCGGATCTGACAGTTTGGCACAAAGTCCCCAGCTTGTATCCCTGGTATTAAGTCTACATGGTCATGATAAATGATCTTTTTAATATGTTGTTGCATTCAATTTGTTATGGTTTTAAGAGTTTTACATCTATCTATATTCACCACAGGTGTGCGTGTACATCTCTCTTTTGCTGTAGTCTTTAGAAGCTGGGCAGATGAGAAGGGATGGAGAAATGCCAATCAACAGAAACTAAGTCACAGTTAGGACACTTAGGAGTAAGCATCCCTGATATGCTTCAACACCAACACACTGCGTGGGACAGCAGCAGTGTACCACACACTTCAAAAAAGAAAGGATTTTCAAAGCCTTCACATAAAGAAATGAGCAACACCAGGGATAAATGTTTAGTTTGATTCTTTAAAATTAGATGATATTCAAATGCATCCAAAAATCATGATATCTCATTTTACTGTGTACAATTTTATGTTTTATGTGTTACTTAAAATCAGTTTAAAAATAAAGGATACTCTTCTTCTACCCAAACCACTCAAAACTATTATGAAAGTAATTGAGAAGCCAGGCATAATGGTGTACACTCACAACCCCAGCATCTAGGAAACTGAGGCATGAGACTCAGGAAGCTTAGGCATGGGGCTGCAGAGATGGCTGAGTGGGTAAGAGCACTTGTTCTTGCAGAGGATGGAGGTTTGATTCCCAGTACCCACATGGCAGCTCACAACTGTCTAAAACTCTAGTTCCAGGGCATCTCATGTCCTCTTTTGGCTTCTATGGGTACTAACGTACCCACATGGTACATGAACATACATTCATGCAAAATTCTAATACACTTAAAAATAAATCTAAAATACTTGAATGAAATAAAAGAAGGGGGATGCAAGCTCGGCTGGAGAAATGGCTCAGTGGTTAAGAGAATTAGATGCTGTTCCAGAGGATCTGGGTTTGATTCCCAGCACCACATGGTGGCTCACAACCAACATTACCTCCAGTTCCAGGAGATCTGATGTCCTCTCTGGCCTAGGCTGGCATCAGGAACACATGTGGTCACAGACATATATGTAGGCAAAATACCCATACACATAAAATTAAAACAAATATTGAAAAAGATGCCAAGGCAGGTAAAAAGCTAACCTAAGCTGGTCTCAAAAAACAGTATCTCAAGGCAGGTGAGTCTCTATGAGTTAGAGGCCAGCTTGGTCTACAGAGCAAGTTACAGAACAGCCAAGGCTACAGGCAAAACCTTGTCTCAAAAAAAGAAAAAAATTAAAGTAATGAAGTAACAGAATCAATTTGCCATGGTGAGAAAGTAAAGGCTTTAAGAGAACTCGGATTGTAGTTCATTTATCCCTTTCCATCAAACTCGAGACACCTAATCTACCTCCTCAAACAAGACTGAGAACAGAGGGATGCCCTGAGGACCGAGACACACCTTTGCATCCTTCTCCACCAGCATCAGGACAACTTTTACTCATAGGTTTATCAGCTCAAGCTAACAATTCTAAAATCCAGATTCATTTTTAACTTCCTTCTCCAAATAGACTCCCTTGATCCCAGACCATGAAATAAAAGGCAAAGGCCTGACATTTCCTTCCTACTTCTATTCCCTATCCACCGCTCCATCCTTACATTACTACAGATCTCTCTGAGCTGTCCCTAAAAAGCACTGCCAGATATCACTTCTTTCACCAACATTCAGGCTTTTTTTTTTTAAACTGGTTCCCGAACTCCCAAACTAAATTTAAATTCCTGTCTGACTCTCAAAGTAACCCTTAATCTTGTCCCACCCTATTGCTTCACCATCACTGAGACCATTTTCCCAGAACACACCCTTTAATCTGGTTGAACTGGTTTCCACTGGACCCACAGGCTACACTCCACTCAGCTTCACTTCTATTGTTTCTAGCACTTGAGATCCACTTCCTTCTGTTGGCCTATATCTTCACCTCAAGGACTACTACTTTGGGGCTGTAAAGGTAAAATAACTATATACCCTTCGACATGATTCTAACTGCTGGTCCACACATCATTGGCTGCTATAGAAACTGGAAATGTTGAACACTTGCTTCCCCAACCTCCCTTACAGCTAAACTGTCCCTAACAACTCCACCCCAGTCTTAAAAGAGCTGAGGATGGAACCAGCTATAGAAAAAGCATCCTATGGGCAAGGAAATAGCTTAGCAGGCTCAAGTACCTAGAAAAAAAAAATATGCTCGCCAATGGTAGGAGCTTAACTCGTTTCATCTGGTCATTGCAATGCAATCCAGTAGCATGACCTGGGATATTAGGTTTGGGTATACGTACCAGAGTTCTTCCTCTACACAGAGAAACTCTGTCTCAAAAAAAAAAAAAAAAAAAAAAAAAAAAACAAAGAAAGAAAGAAAGAAAGAAAAGAAAAACCAGAGTTCTTCCTCTTTCTAAGTAACCTGATATACTATGCACCTTTTTAAACATGTTATTTTGTTATTTGGGTACAGGAGATTGAACTGGGGAGCAAGTATGCTACCACACAACTACATGCCCAGCCCTTGATCACTTTAAAACAAAATATGTTATTGAGATGTAACATACACAGCATAACATGTAAGGAAAAGGTGTACACAGCTCAGAGCTTTGTTTATTACATGGGCAAGTGTGAACCCTCCTTCAAGAAACAGAACATTCCAAGTACACTGTTGGTACCTATAGAAACAGCTTCCAGGACACTCGGAGGATGCTGAAGTTCACAGATCTAGCCCCTTATAGAAGAGGGTGTACACAGTACCTGCACATAACCCATCCACATCCTTCTACAGTCTCCCTGGATCACTTATATAATACAACATAAATATGATGTAAAAAAGTCCATGATATTCAGTATACTTTTTTCTCCTTCACCCTTTGATCCATACCTGCTTTAATCTGTGGATATGGAACCTACAGAGGACAAAAAAGGCTGACTATACCCCCAAAGTTCCTGTAGCTTCTCCATTAATATTCCTCTTCCAAAGTAAAATGACATCCTGACTTGCAACAGATGACTACTGCCTCTTTTTTAGCTTGATATAGGCAGAATAATGTACCATGCTCTCCTTTGGGTCTGTCTCCTTTCACTCAACATTATGACCTGTGAGATTCACTGTGGGTGTGACTGCAATCCATTCATTCTATTCTACTGCTTCTGATTATGGGGCAAACCTTTGCTATATATCTGTGGTATTGTTGATGGCCAGCTAGAAAGGTCCCACTATATCCCATCACAAATGTTGATGTACGCATGCTTTCATGTATTGGTAATTTAACAGTGGAACTGTGGTTTCCAAGACTATATAACATGTCCCACTAGAGTTTGCGGGTTTTATTGTTGTTTCTACCTGGGGGAAGGGGTTGTTTGGTTTTCTGGTTTGTCTGTCTGTTTTAAGACAGTCTTTCTTCTTCCTCCCCCTTCCCCCTTTTCTTTTTGAGACAGTGTCTTACTCAGTAGACTGAGCTGGCCTTGAACTCAGAGATCACTTGCTTCTGCCTCCCAATCCCCAGTCGGACAGTCTTGCAATATATCCCAGAATGACTTGAACTCACTGTTTTCCAAGCTGGCTAAGAACTCCATTCCCCTGCCTGGAATTACAGGTCTGTGCTACCAAACCCTGCCCCACTATGATTTCAATAAACTCCCTTTTTGCTTAAAATCCATCAGGTTTTCTTTCTCATGTTTGTAACTGAGGTTGAAGCTGGTATGCATGCCTGTAATCCTAGCACTTAGGAAGCTGAGGCAGGAAGATCATGAGTTCAAGGCCAATCTAGGCTAGATAATAAGCCCCCTACAACCAACCCATTTCAAAAAGTAAAAATAAAAAAGGGACCCATACTTACATGTTATTCATTTTTAGCAGACATTTCTCCACAAAGTTCCCTTGAATATAAAAGCCCTTACACAACAGTCCATAAAACATATTTGCACATCTCAGTGGACTTTACACTAACTTGAATTACTGATAATTTTAATGTTCTTTCAATAGTTTTTATTATAGGGACAAATGACAGATAATTTTCAAATTAAGAACTACAACTGGCCAATAAATACATTTAAAAGTATTCAACACCATCAGCTCTCAAGGCAATGCAAATCCAACTTATTTTGTCATTGAATCCTGTCTCTCCTACTGGCAAAGGTTCCAAAATATAGCACTTCTGAACTGCCACTTCACAACAAACTAATATGCTGTGGAAACTGATGTATAGTAAGCAATTTACTATTAATAAAGTACCAAAGTCTGTGCATGGGTGATGTATATGGATAAAGATTCCCTTTACAAATGTTTCCATCACTCATTTAAATTCCAATATGCTCCTTTAATCATAAGATCTTATCTAAGCCACAGTCCCTAAAAGTGTATCTTTTATATGAATGTCATCTTATCTGTGTCACATTGAAGAACAGGTCCGTTACTGTTCCTAGTAATGCTGAATACATATTAGGTTTTCATTAAATACTGATCGATTACATGAAAGTCAAAATACCCTGCAATGTAGACCTGAAATATAGCTGAGTCTTATTACAGGAGGCCAGTTCTTTTGAACTTCCAAATCACGAACTTATCAGTGTTCTTCTGGATATTGCCAAAAGGCTTGTGTCAATTTTCCATAAACTGTGACTCAGATTTCAAGCCATGAATAACGCTTTTCCCATAAAGTGAAAGATTAATTTTGAAATGTAATACTTGAGTAGAGTGTTTCTAGCAAGTGATTTCCACCCTTAACTGCTATGCTTGATTTTTAGAATAGCCAAACTATTTTAAAGGCTGTATGTATTTTAAAGGCTGTATAAGCCTTTCAAAGCTATAGCTGAACATATCCTAGAATGTGTGATTATGGAGCTGAGACTTTATTCTCAAAAGAAAAGAAAAAAGATCATGCCTCAAAAAGTAACATTCTCGGGGCTGGAGAGATGGCTCAGCAGTTAAGAGCACTGACTACTCTTCCAGAGGTCCTGAGTTCACAACCATCTGTAATGGGATCTGATGCCCTCTTCTGATGTATCTGAAGACAGCTACAGTGTACTCGTATAAATAATAAATAAATAAATTTAAAAAGTAGCATTCTCAAGTGCAATGCTGCTATCAGGGCTGCTTCAAAATGGTCATGTATAGGTTTTCAGAACTTGGCTACCCAAACACAAAGCACTGCAAAAAAAAAAAAGTGACTAGGTTTTTACAGGTCTGTTTGACCCAAGATGTGCCTGAAAGGTACATAGACTAACACAAAACACCATGCCAGCACATGCCTTTAATCAGCAGACATAGGGAGATTTCTGAGTTTGAGGCCAGTCTGCTCTATAGAGCAAGTTACAAGTCAACCAAGGCTGTTACACAGAAAAACCCTGTTTTGGGGAAAAAGAATAGAGATAGAAACAAAATCCATATAGCAGGGGATGGAGAAATCGCTCAGTCATTCCAGAAGACCCAGGCTGGATTACCAGAACCCACACAGCTGCTTACAGTAGTCTAATTCTAGTCTCATGAGACCCAACACCCTCCTGTGGCATCCTCAAGTACCAGGCATAAACATGGCAGACATACAAGCATGCAAAGCACTCATAGAAAGTAAACTTTAAAAAACAAAACAAAATTAACAAAACAAAACCCATACAACAGTGACCTCAGAAACAATGTAATGAAATGATGAAGAGAGCCCATCACCCATCTGCCGGGCTGAAAAGCTACCATTCACTCAGGAAGCCAAGCTTACTAGCTGTGAGACTCTGGGCCAGTTACTCTTGCCAGAATCGCAGGATTTGTCTAATGGGTTTCTTGATAGGGTGTAAACACTCTGAGCTAAGAGAAGTTTTCCAAGCAAGTTAGAGATCCTGTTTACAAGCCTCCCTTTCAGTAAACACAGAATGTAAAAGAAAGGGATGCTGCCCCATTCTAAAATGCATCTTTACTTTCAGCCCATTAAGTCCTATCCTAAACTTTATCCATTTACCTTGAGGTTGGCCAAAAAGTGGATTGGTTGGTTTTTATTTTGTGTAAAGGGAGACAGAACTGGAGAGATGGCTCAGTGGTTAAAAGCATCTGTTGCTCTTGCAGAGGACCTGTGTTCCACTCCCAGCAAGATAATGGTGCTCACATCCATCCCTAACTCCAGCTCCAGGGCAACCAACTCCCTTGTGTCTGAGGGGCACCAGGGCATAAGTGTAGAACACAAGACATACATGCAAGCAAAACACTCATACATATAAAATAAATAAAATGCTTTTCTTAAAAGGGATGGGGCCAGAGAGATGGTTCAGAAGTAAGGGTGCTTGTACCAACCTGACAACTTAGGAACTAGGTTCAATTCCTAGAACCCACAGGATAGAAGAACTGACCCCTGAAAGCTGTCCTCTACTTTCCACGTATGCGCCATGCACATATGTACTCATACATGTGTGCACACACACTCTTAACAAAACAGGGCATAGCCTATAATCTCAGCACTCAGGAGGTTGAGACAGGAGGACTGCCATGAATTCCAGGCTAACCCAGGCTACAGTGTGAGTTGCAGGTGAGCATGGGCTACAGAATGAGACCACTGTAAAACCACTTCTTCCCATGAGTTTACACCCAGTTAGCTGTTCTCATGTCTACTTGTGACTCCCTCATTTACATTTTTCTTTTTGTTAGGTCTGCTACAACAGCAAATAAGATTTTAAGCTATGAATGTTGGTACGTGAAAAGCAACAGTTAAAATTAACAAAATATATTGTTCTAAACCATAAAATGACTTCCTTGATTCTTTTTTAAGGTCAGAGAGTAGGTAAGAAAATGAGACAACTTTACTGAAGTAATGGAAAGTGCCTATTGCTGAGCCCCAGTTGGCAGGCCTCCAGAGTGCTTTTTGCAATGCACACTGGGATATCAACAAGTACTCATAAAATACACTTCTGGAATGGAGGAATCTCTGACCACTTTAGAGATTGTGATTAGGAAGTGCAGC
This sequence comes from Rhynchomys soricoides, assembly GCA_019843965.1. Taxonomy (NCBI): domain Eukaryota; kingdom Metazoa; phylum Chordata; class Mammalia; order Rodentia; family Muridae; genus Rhynchomys; species Rhynchomys soricoides. Next base: position 347,156 of record JADRCH010007355.1, read on the forward strand.
CTTCCTGAAGCAGGGTCACAGAAGCTCTCTCCAGTGCAGAGACAATGCTGGGTTACAGACACATGTCCACTGTAAATTCCAGGAAAAGAAGGCTGCATACACAGGAATATTTAAATATTTAGAACCCTATCAGATGTGATAACCAATGACTCCTGGACATTGTCGAGCCAGTCCTTTTGAGTGTCTCTACCACAGATAAACGAATTTTAATTGAACCATGAAATCAAAATTACTGTTTAAACAAACTGTGGTAAGACTACAGGGGGAAAACAAACCAACAGGAAAATGGTGTTAAATATTTTCTCTTTCTGATGCTCTCCAAAAGGAGAGGTGCTGGTTGTTTGAGAAAATTAATTCTCCTCATCAAGTCCTTCTTAGCTCTCCACATTAGGCCTCATGCCTACACAGGCATATTTCAAGTGCCAAATGTGATGGTGCATGCCTTATATCCCTGAACTAAAGAGCTAGAGGTAGGTGATCTCTTAAATTTGAGGTTGGCCTGGTTTACATAGAGTGTTCCAGGGCTACACAGTGAAACCGTGTTTCCCCTAACCCCCAAAAAGGAGCCCAAGTAAGAGAGACTAGAATTATCATGTGAGACCAGCCCATAATTACCTTACGATTACTGCTCATTCAAAGACACAAAAGACCTTTTTGTAAAACATTGTGTAAGAGCCACAGAAGACAAAGAGAGATCACATTTGGTCTAATTCACCAAAGACTGCCAATCAATACTCCCAGCAAAAAACTTACAGGAAACACCAGTCACCTCATCCTCTCAAGAGACTAAGATCATAAAAACAGAAAATAGGCTACTACACCTAAGAGCTGGGAAACATACTCTGTTTTTAGCATAAGTAATTTATTTGTTGTATTTTGACTGAAAATCCATATTAGTCTCATCATGATTTCCCATCCCCCATCTCTTCCCAGAGCCTCCTCACCCACACTGGCCCAAATGCTTACAGGTATGGTAGGCCACCTCCTATCACCAAGGTCTCTACCCAAACGTCACTCAACATTGGAAAGCCTTTTGACCACATAATGTAAGTACACAGGTCACCCCAGAACACACTATCTCAGTTACTCACTTTCATTCCTTGTTATTATCTGCTTCCTGTTTGTTACACTATCTGAAATGTTACTTACCTATCGGCCTTTCTTCACCCTCTAAAATGTAGGCTCTAGAACAGCGGACCGTCCACTGCCCACTGCTGTCTGCCTTTCATCTGGCTGTGGTGGTTAGCCTACAGTAGGCAGTTAATAATTTGTGGGAGGGAGTGGCCCCAACCTGAACTACACTCAGGATAGTTAGCCAAGCTGTTTTTTTTTTTTTAAAGTCTCATTCAACCTTTTAAATAAAACAGAAGTTAAGTAGGGCATGGTGGGGGCAAACATTTAATCCTAGCACTAAAGAGGCAGAGGCATGTGGATCTCTGTGAGCTGAAGGCTAGCTTGGTCTGCAGAGTGAGTTTCAGTACAGCCAGGGCTATTTCACTGAAAAACCCTGTCTGAGAATAAAAAAACAAAAAAAAACAGAAGTTAAGCTAGTTATAAAAATCGATGACCACAGAGGAAACGAGGGAAACACAATGAAGCAACGGTGTTAGGACTTCCATCTTTTGCCTTTTCATGTCTCTTAACTCATAGGCTTTTTTCCCCCAAAATGGTAGTCTTTCATTGTTTATAATCCATTCAAATGAAAGCCAACAAAATTTTGTTGTGAGCCATTTGTAGTGGTGCACCCCTTTAATCCTAGCACTCAGGAGTCAGAGCCAGCCTGGTCTACACAGTGAGTTGCAGGACAGCCAGGGCTACACAGAGAAACCCCAGCTTGAAAAAATAAAAATAATTTTAAAAAAATAATTTAAAAAAAGTCTGTAGAAAACACCAATATAAAATTTAAAAGTATCTATATATTTACTTTAAAGCAAGGGTTTTGGTCTTCCTTTTTTACAGAACTGGCTGGAGATTAAATTTAAGGCCTTACCCATTCTGTGTAAGTGCTCTCTATAACTGAGATATAGCCCCAGTTTTAGAGTAGACTTTTGTTTTTGTTTTCCAAGATGAGGTTTCTCTGCATAATAGCCCTGCCTGTCCAGGAACTCACTATGTAGACCAGGCTGGCCTCAAACTCACAGATCTGCCTGCTTCTGTCTCCCAAGTGCTAGGATTAAAGGCATGTGCCACCACTGCTCTACTAAAATAGTTATTTTTAAGAGGCTACTGATAAAGATGGAATAGAATAATGAAGTTGCAAAATGAACCAAATGAGAGTACACATTCAGGACTGGTACCCACTTAAGTACCGGGACACAATTATGCCTACAATTGTCAAAACCTTATTCTTGGGTGTCCATTTTGACATGGAAATGTAAAACACAAAATCTAAAAATAATTCTTAAGTAAATTCTTAAGGCATGTAGAATCTTCTTCAGCCTCACAGCAGACCAGGAAATGCCTGAAAAAACATCTGTGAAGACTTAAAAACTAGATCCTGGGGCTGGAGGTGGCTCCACCATCACTCTTCCAGAGAACCCAGTTGATTCCCAGCACCCACATGGCTCACAAGTGTTTTTGTAAACCCCAGTTCCAGGGGGATGTGATACACCCCTCAAACTGCCACTGGTACCCAGGGACACATGTCATACACAGACATACAGGCAGAAAAAAACACATACATAAAATATAGATAAACCAAAAAAAAATTATTCAAAAAACCTGCATCCTACATTGTTGCTCCTGTAACTCCCTTTCTGAATTTGTAGATGGAGGAAATCAGCTTCAGAAAACATACAAAAGGATAAATCCAGTCTACTCCAAATCACTAGGTTTGAGCTGCTCTTTTATGTACTAAGTCTTATCTCTTTACTTTCTGCAATGAGTATGCACTGCTTTATTAAATGCAAAAGAAAAAATTTCATTTTAAAAAAAGTTTCATGGCACAAAAGCCAGCACATAGGTCAAGTATTTTTCTCACCTTCTCTGAACAATAACAGCGTTGTGTTTGTACAGATTCAATTGGCAGGGAATTACTGGTTAATAGACCTTTGTCAGATGCCTCTTGTCACTGATAAGGTGTTTTCCACTGCAAAGAAGCCTGTCTTTGGGGTCAGCCAGCCCTCAGTAAGTGCCTCACAAGTAAGGCTTAGAAGTGTTCATGCCAAGCCTTGTGACCCAATTTCAGAATGTTATAGGGGGTTTCTTACACACTGTGGTCAGCTAGATCAAGGGCCTGCAAATGGATTAGAGTCAGAATGTTCGGTCTATGGAAGACTTCACAGAGTCTTGGCTTAGGTGAATTATATCTGCTGGCATTTACTATATTACAAATGAAAGTTGATAAATTAATAAATAGCAAGAACACTAGAATCATAAGAGTGGAGATATCAGCACATATTATGTATATAGCTTCTAGAAAACTCTACTGTAAATGAGCAAAAGTCTAGGAGAGAAAAGAAGAAAGACCTTAATATTGTTGGGGAAAGCTTTGATCCTAAAGGCTCCCTAGTAAGTTCCTTGGGAGTTACTGGATGAGCTCATTGAATGCTATGTTCTCAAGCTGGACTCCTCACATTTGGCACTGCTGATACATTGAAAGAGAGAACTCTTCATTGAAAGGGGCCGTTCCTGTTCTTGCAAGTAGGTTAGCAGGATCCCTGGTCTCTATCCACTCAAAGCTGCCCAGTGAGACAATCGATTCTTCCAGAATACATATGTATATACAAATACTTATAAGCATGCAATAACAATAAATGAAAACAGAGGTCATGAGTATAAAGAAGAGCAGGGAGGAGAATATGGGACGATTTGGAGGTGGGGAAGAGAAAATGTAATTGAAATACAATCTCCAAAAAAAAAAAACAAAAAACAAAAACAAAAAAACAACCGGCTGGAGAGATGGCTCAGCGGTTAAGAGCATTCGCTGCTTTTCCAGAGGTCCTGGGTTCAATTCCTAGCACCCACATGGTGGCTCACAACCATCTGTGTAATGGGATCCGATGCCCTCTTCCAGTGTGTCTGAAGACAGCTGCAGTGTACTCATATAAATAAAAAGTAAATAAATCTTTAAAAAAAAAAAACTCAAAAGCTATTACGGGGGAAAAAAATTTAATGCCTCTTAGAAGATAGTTCCAAATGCCCACTGGGTAAGAACACACTGTTCCAACTATTCCACCAACATGTGAATTACAAATGCAATTCTTTTGCCCTCTTCCAAGCCCCCTCAATATACCTATCTCCAGCCCATTCAGGTCTGGGTCTTTTCCTTTTACCCCTTTATTAAAGCACAAACAGCAGGAGGCACTAGGTAATGAACGATAGGCAGAGTAAATCAGGTCAGGAGGACACACTGGGATCAAAGTTCAAGTTTAGGTTGTTATGGACTCTCAAGTCTATTAGGGCAGATCACAAACAACCAACATTATTAACCCGGCTACTCTTATCACCTAGTAACAGCACAGCTCGTAGGCTATTACCTACTACTTTAAAACCACAAATAAGCTGATCATGGTGAGAGGAAAAAAAATCCAAGAGGCTGTGAAGAAAAGGGATTGATGATACAAAGCTCAGATACACAATTACCATCTTGGAGGCTCCCGGGGTTTAGCATCTAGGGATATTTCAGTTGGAGTCTGGCTGGGAGGAAGTATCAAAAGTTATAAGAGGAAAAACAAAAAACAAACAAACGAACAAAAAAAACAAGATCCTCAACACCTTCAAGTCAGATACGTACTCCCCACCAAAGTTAATCACTCATCCACTTTAGTCTCCAGAGGTTGGGTATAAGTTTTCTTTCTGGGAAGTTACTCCAGTCACCTTAGATATATATCCCTTTACCCTCAAAACTCCAAGGCCATTCCTTATCTCTTCAATCATCTTTTCTCCCAGCCTCAAATCCTACCTACAAAGCACCCAATCGGTGTCTCTGCTCTTTAGGCCCTACTATCCCATCTTCCCCCCAACAATTTCACGTGGGTACAGCGCCTTCCATTCCAAATTTCCTTTCTCACGCTATACTTTTTTCCACCATCTTCAAAACTCTCCCCTGATCCAGGAAACCAAGACTCCCCGGTGTCTGCTCCCCGACTCTTTTCCAAGTTGCTCTCTCTACTCCAGAGGTCTACTCCAGAGGTCTAGAACTCTTCGGTCCTCTTGCCTAATCCCTTGACGTCCTTTTCATCTCCTTACTTGCCCCATTGTTACTCCTAAAGGCCCTTCTTGCCAGCCATCCCATGGCCAGGCCTTTCTCTAGGTCGTGTACCCCCCTACAACGCCCCCCCCCCCCCGCCGCCGCCCCCTCCGGCCGCCGCCGCCCCCCTGT
>JADRCH010007355.1:364204-393435 GCA_019843965.1 Rhynchomys soricoides
GGGGGGGGGGGGAGGGGGGGGGGGGGGGGGGGGAGGAGGAGGAGGGGAGAGGGGAGTGTTAAACTGTTAAATGTATGGGTAAGTGTGTAAGTGTTGTTCTATGCCTGAGAACAAGTATGAAAGAGGAAAGGAGAGTCACGATGTTGTTGTTTGTAACACAGCACTATTCAGCCCAGGCTAGCTTCTAACTTACCATGTAGCTAAAGTCATTGTCAAACTGGCAATCTTCTTGCTTCAGCCTCACTAGTGCCAGTGATACAGGTGTGTGCCTGCTACCATGTTTGATCAGCAGCTAACATCAATGGCCCAAATATTATCCAGAGAATTAAGTGATCGCCAACTGCAAATGATCCACACTTAAAAAAGCAACCTAATGTGATCCTTCAAATTCCTCAAAATTTACTGTTAGCCAACTTGAATAGTGGATTCACACCAGTGAGATTACACTGAATATAGTTCAACATAAAGGGGAGGGGTTTGGTTTCTGTCCCAGCACACTCAGATGTGAAGCTTGTTTTTATGTTGATTGTTTAAATTCTCTTAAAACTGAAAGTGGTGGTGCACACCTTTAGCCCTAGTATGCAGGAGGCAGGGGCAGGCGATCTCCTATGAGTTTGAACTACATAATGAGTTCCAAGCCAGCCTGGGCTACAAAATGAGATTCTGTCTGGGGGGTTGGGGGGTGGGAGGGAGGAGGGAGGGATGGAGAGAGAGGAAGAAAGAAGAGGAGAAGAGGAGGGGAGAGGAGAGGAGAGGAGAAGAGAAGAGAGAAGACAAAGAAAAGAAAATCATTATTCTAGGGGTTGGAGGGACCTCAGCGGGTTAAAAACACTTGTTCTTGCAGAGGACCCAGGTTCGGTTCCCAGTACCCACATGACAGCTAACAGTCATCTGTAACTCCAGTTCTAGGAAATCTGATGTCTCTCCTGCTTAGAGATGCATACTTGTAGTATATGCGCGCGCGCGCGCGCGCGCGCACACACACACACACACACACACACACACACACACACCAAAACAAATCCGTATTTTAACATCTATCTTACAAAGAGGGAAAGAACAGTCTCTTCCTAAAAGTGCAAAGTACAAGCAAGCTAAGGCTACTTGGAGGGAATGTTCAAGTGAAGGAAGGGACTGTCCCACTGAACTCAGACATAGTTGTATGTTATGTTTCCTTCTGGGCTCCACGGTTACAGACAGACATTGACAAAGTCAAGAGCCACATTCAGGCAGGAGAACGGAAGTCTCAGTAAGATAGCCATCTTCAGTGGTTAACAGTGTTTATTTAGTACTCTTGAGTAGGGCCAGGGTTCAGTTCCCAGCACCCACAAGAGCCTGTGACTCTTACAACAGGGATCTAATGCCTCTGACCTCTGCTGGCACCCACATATGCTTACACATACTGCCCCCCCAGTCACCCCACCAGAACTAAGAAGAAAGTACATTCCTTTTTAAGTTAGTGCATATATACCTACAGAGGCAAGAAAAGGAAGGGGAAAAAGTTATTTCTAGCAATTCCAGAGAAAGAAGTAGAAATAACAGTTAGAAATTCTCCCTTCCTACTGCCTGAACTTTTAGCTCCTTTTAAATTTTCAAACAAGACCTTGAAAATTATTAACTCAACCAGGTGGTAATGGTGTAGCCTTTAATCTCAGCACTGGGGAAGCAGAGTCAGGCTGATCTCTGTGAGTTCAAGACTAGCCTAGTCTTTTTTTTTTTTTTAAAGATTTATTTTTTTAATGTATGTGAGTACACTGGTTGCTCCCTTCAGACTCACCAGAAGGGGGCATTGCATCCCATTACTGATGGTTGTGAGCCACTGTGTGGTTGCTGGGAATTGAACTCAGGACCTCTAGGAGAGCAGTCAATGCTCTTAACCACTGAGCCATCTCTCCAGCCCAAGACCAGCCTAGTATACAAAATGAGTTCCAAGACAGCCAAGGCTACACAGAGAAAGCCTGTCTTGAAAAAAATAGAACTAAAAGCAATACACTCATGGTCCTGTGGTCCAAATTAATGACTGTTTACAGCGAAACCAAAGACTGTTTGACAGGAAACTGCACGAAGAGATTTGCCATCAGAAGGAAAGTTATGTTAGGTGATGTACCGGCTGGTTTTGCTTCAACTTGACACAAGCTGGAGCCATCACAGAGAAAGGAGCTTCAGTTGAGAAAATGCCTCCATGAGATCCAGCTGTAAGGCATTTTCTCAGTTAGTGATCAAGGGGGAGGGTCCCTTGTGGGTGGTACCATCTGTGGGCTGGTAGTCTTGGGTTCTATAAAAAAGCAGGCTGAGCAAGCCAGGAAAAGCAAGCAAGCCGGTAAGTTACATCCCTCCATGGCCTCTGCATCAGCTCCTGCTTCCTGACCTGCCTGGGTTCCAGTCCTGACTTCCTTTGGTGATGAACAGCCATTGGAAGTGTAAGCTGATTAAACCCTTTCCTGGACCACTTGCTTCTTGGTCATGATGCTTGTGCAGGAATAGAAACCCTGAGACAGGTGACTTATAAGGATTCTGCCAACACGTACCCCACTCCACAGCTTTTGAACATTTCTTGGGCCTCAGTGTTTAATACAGGATGTAGTATACAGTGAATGAGAACAGAATAGGCCTTCAATAGTGGCATCTAAGGACAGACACGTTCAGTGTCAACACAATTTCTTTGACAAACGCTTCAAAAAGACTCTGACCTTTTAAAAATTTACAAAGTAATCAGAGATGGGCCAGGGAGTCCTAGTTCATTGTTAGAGTGCTTGCCTAACATGCACAAAGCTCTGTGTTCAGTGCTAAAATTATTTAAAAACTATCTACATACACATATTTTAAAAGATTCAAATTTATTTTATTTTGCCCCCCCCCCCCCGGAGCTGAGGACCAAACCCAGGGCCTTGTGCTTGCTAGGTAAGAATCTACCACTGAGCTAAAGCACCAACCACTCAAATTTATTTTATGTGTATGGGTGTTTGTCTGTATGTATGTGTAGCATGCACATGCAGTGAGTGCCTGCTGAGGCCAGAAGAGCTGGTTGGATTCCCTGGAGCTGGAGTTACAACACATTGTGGGGCTGTGTGCTGGGAACTGAACTAAGATCCTCAGCAAGAGCAGGAGCACAAAATACTCTTTTTTAAAATGAGTGTTTGGCCTCCATGTTTGTAATTGTATCATGTGCATGCAGTGCTGATGGAAAACCATCTGAACTAGAACTACAGATAGTTGTGAGCCAACAGGTGAGTGCTGGGAACCTCTGACCCACTAAGCCATCTCTCCAGCACCATCCCCCAAATAATATATACTTTAAGCAAAACCAAACAACTCATGAAAGGCTGGGAATGTGGTTTCTTGGTGCAGCAGCTTCCTAGCATATGCAATGCTCTGGGTTCAAACTCTAGTACAGATAATGAAAATAAGCAAAGTAACACTAGTAGGGGCTGAAGAGATAGAGAGAACACATTGCTAAGACCTGAGTTCTGTTCCCAGAACCCACATGGCAGCTCACAAGTCTGTAACTCTGGTTTTAGGGGATCCAAATCCACCTTCTGGCCCCTTTAGACACTAGGCATGCACATTGACATACATGCAGTCACAAACAAACAAACAAACAAACAAGCAAACAAAAACCACCCATACACATAAAATAAAAATAATGAAAATGACCAGACAGTAGTGGTGGCATATGCCTTTTTAATCCCAGCACTTGGGAGGCAAGGGCATGTGGATCTCTATGAGTTTGAGGCTAGCCTGGCCTACAGAGTGAGTTCCAGGACAGCCAGAACTACACAGAAAGACCCTGTATTTAAAAAACGTGAATGAGACATTGCACTCTAGTTGGAGGAGGGCCATGATCCAAAGGAACCAGAGCAGCTGAGGAAACTCTTTGTTGGTGGTCTGAGCTTTGAAACCACAGATGATAGCTTAAGAGAACATTTTGAGAAATGGGGCACACCTACAAACTGTGTGGTAATGAGAGATTCCCCAAACAAAAATGTTCCAGACGCTTTGGTTTTGTGACTTACTCTTGTGTTAAACAGGTGGATGCTGCAGTGTGTGCCTGGCCACACAAGGTTGATGGGTATGTGGTGGAACCAAAGAGAGCTGTTTCTAGAGAAGATTCTGTAAAGCCTGGTGCCCATTTAATGGTGAAGAAATTTTTTGTTGGTGGTATTAAAAAGGATACAGAAAAATATAATCTGAGAGACTACTTTGAAAAGTATGGCAAGATCGAAACCATAGAAGTTATGGAAGACAGGCAGAGTGGGAAAAAGAGAGGATTTGCTTTTGTAACCTTTGATGATCATGACACAGTTGATTAAATTGTTTGTCAGAATTACCACACTATTAATGGGCACAACTGTGAAGTGAAAAGGCCCTTTCTAAACAAGAGATGCAGTCTGCTGGTTCACAGAGAGGCCGTGGAGGTGGATCTGGCAACGTTATGGGTCATGGAGGAAGCTTTGGAGGTGGTGGAGGAAGCTTTGGAAGTGGTGGAGGAGACTTTGGTGGAAGAGGAGGCTATGGTGGTGGAGGTGGCGGCAGCAGAGGCAGTGATGGAGGTGGTGGTGGTGGATATAACGGATTTGGAGGGGAGGGTGGAAGCTGTGGTGGTGGTCCTGGTTCCAGTAGTAGGGGAGGCTATGGGGGTGGTGGACCGGGATATGGAAACCAAGGTGAAGGATGTGGTGGGGAGGGGGAGATGATGGTACAAGGAAGGAGGACATGTTGGTGGAGGTGACTGTGGTGCTGGTAGGAACCATAATGTCTTTGGAAACTGTAGTGGACAGTAACAGTCAAATTATGGACCCATGAAGGGGGGGCAGTTCTGGTGGCAGAAGCTCAGGCAGTCCCTAAGGTGGTGGCTGTGGATCAGGAGGTGGAAGTGGTGGATGTGGTAGCAGAAGGTTTTAAAATAAAACAGAAACGGCTCCAGTTCTTAGCAGGAGAGAGCGAGGAGTTGTCTGGAAAGCTGCAGGTTACTGTGAGACAGTCGTCCCAAATGTATTAGAAGAACTGGAAACATCTGCAATGGAAGGAATGACGATCCATAGTCAGAAAGGTTACTGCAGCTTAAACAGGAGACCCTTCTTGTTCAGGACTGTCATAGCCACAGTTTGCAAACAGTGCAGCTATTGATGAATGCAGTGTAGTGTCAATGAGATGTACGTTCCTGAGGTCTTTTATCTGCTGTACCTTTGTCTTTTTCCTTTCATTACATCTGGTATATTGCCCTGTAAATTGTGGTAATGGTACCAGAAATAAAAAATTAAGGGATTTTTTAACCTAAAAAAACCCTGAATGGATGAATGAATGGATGAATGAAAATAATGTAAACTAATGCTAGTAGAGGCAGAATTTTCACCTCTGGTCAGGTTTGATATGCAGAACAATGTTCCTACAAAGATGCCCATATCAGGGCTGGAGAGATGGCTCAGCAGTTGAGAGCTTCTTCCAGAGGTCCTGAGTTCAATTCCCAGCAACCACATGGTGGCTCACAACCATCTGTAATGGGATCTGAAGACCTCTTCTGGTGTGTCTGAAGACAGCAACACTGTACTCATATACATAAAATAAGTCTTCAAAAAAAAAAAAAAGATGCCCATATTTTAATTGTCAGGGAAAGTTTTTTTAAAAAAGTGAATTAATGTTTCTCTGTTGAAACTAAGCTCGCTATCATTTGGCTTTTATTTTATTTTATTTTATTTTATTTTATTTTATTTTATTTTATTTTATTTTATTGAGACAGGATTTCAGGTTGACTTCGAACTCAGGATCTCCTTGCCTCTGCCTTCTGAGCACTGGGATTACAGGTGGCTTTCATCTGACTTTAAATGAGCAAAGTGTAGATTTTCTCTGCTGGGTGTAATGTGGTCATGGAGTCATCATAAGTGAAAGAAGGAAGTGGCAGAGTCAGTTGAAAAGATGTAACTGCAGAAGCAGGGATCAGAGAAATTGACATGAAGATAGCTCCAGGTGGGACTGACCAATAAGCCTTTGATTGGGCATAAAGAACAGTGGGTGGGACAGCTCAAGGCCCCAAGACAGGGTGTGAAGATACTAGGATGGTCAGTTCCAGGTGTGTAAAATCTAAGGTGGAGTATGAGATGGTGGGTGGTTTAAGTGCACTACGTCAGATTAGAGCAGCTTCAAGACTCCTTTCCAAGAGATACCCTCGAAGGGTGCTGATGTTCTTTCTCTGGACCTGGCAGCTTTAGGAGTACATAAACCCCTATACACTTTTTTGCATTTCGCACATCTAAGAATGAATTCTGGTTAAAGTGGGTTTCTGAGGAAAGTGCCTTATTTCTAGAAGTTATTTCCCTGGATGGGAGGAGCCACAGGGAGGGTACAGCCGAGAACGCAAGCTCCAGCTGCTTGGCTCACTAGCACTTCTGGATTCTTTTTCCAGAGTTGAAGAAGCAAGATGGATGTTGGAGTGGAGCTCCGGGGAAACTGGACACTTCTTCATAAGAGGGTAGCACTAGCAGACGTTCCGATGAAACATGGAAGAGGGACCTGTGAACCACGGGGATCCAGCTGACTGTATAAGCTGAACGGGGCAAGCAGTCTCCCCAAGAACCTCCAAAAGGATTGCCAGCATGCTGACACCTTGGTTTTAGGTCAGTGGGCTTCCAGAATGGTGCTACAATACACTTGCATTCTTTTAAGCCATCTACAACGTGCTGATTTGATGAATAGCAAAAGACATGTTTTGGGAGTTGGAAACGTGGGTCTTCCATTATTTTGCCTTAGAAAGTGATGTCTAGAACGTGTTGAACGTAAACAGGGAGTTTTCTGTTTTATTTTTTCTTTCCTTTTTTTTTTTTAACCTAACAAAAATCAAAAAGGGGTAGTGGAGGAGAAGAGGTAAGCTGAGGGAGGGGTGGGGAGAGAGGAGGGTCAAAGTGAGAAGACAAAAGCAGATGGGAGAAAGGAGAGGAAGGCATTGAGGGGAGGAGGGCAAGGGGGAGGGTCGAAGGGAGGAAAGGGGAGGGAAGGGAAATGAGAGAATACCAAGAGAGAAGCAGAGGTAAGGGAAGTGATTGGGAGAGGGGATGGTCAGGAGGGGAGGAAATAAAAGGAGAGGGCAGAAGGAAGGAAGGCTGTGGAAGACGGGAGAGGCGGGAGGGGTGGGTATGGAAAGGGTCTGTAGGAAGAGAGTGGGGAGCATGGAAGTAGGGAGGTGAGACAGGAGGGGAGAGGACCGGAGGAGGTAGGTTGAGGAAGAAGAGCAGGCGTGGTAAAGAGCAGATAGTGGGAAAGAGCAGATAGTGAGCTTTTAATCCCAGCACTCGGGAGGCAGAGGCAGGCGGATTTCTGAGTTCGAGGCCAGCCTGGTCTACAGAGTGAGTTCCAGGACAGCCAGGGCTACACAGAGAAATCCTGTCTCAAAAAACAAGCAAACAAAAAAAAAAAAAAAAAGAGCAGATAGTGGAGAGAGAAAAGGAAGACAGTGAAAGGTGGAGAAGGAGAGCTCTGAGTCACCAGATAAGGCAGGGTTGGGGCTGAAGGGCATGGTAGTGAGGAATCATGGAAATGCTGGAGGGGATAGGAAGAAAGGGGAGAGCAGGGGAGGAGGAGGAGGAGGAGGAGGAGGAGGAGGAGGAGGAGGAGAAGGAGGAAATGGAAAGGGTTTTTTAAAAGATTGATTGATTGATTGATTGATTATATGTAAGTACACTGTAGCTGTCTTCAGATACCACATGGTTGCTGGGAATTGAACTCAGGACCTCTGGAAGAGCAGTCAGTGCTCTTAACCACTGAGCCATCATCTCTCCAGCCCCAGTGGAAAGGTTTATAAATGGGGGGGGGGGCTTGTGGGAGAAGACAAGAGAGGAAGGAAGGGGAATTGGGTAGGGACAATAAGTAGAATGGAGGAGAGATGGAATCTAAACGGAGAGGAAGCAGGAAGCAGAGTGGGGAGAAGAGGTGGGAGAGGAGGGAGGGGGAAGTAGAAGGGATACAGGAAAGGGGAAAACAACACAAAAACAATCCAGGGGAAAGAGTACATACTGGGTTCAACAGTCTCAGGACTATTCCTCCTGAAACCTGCATGTCTGAACAGTGAGTGACCAATTTCAAGGGCAATTGGGGGCCCCCGGCACTTTCTAGCACGATGATATCTTCTCCTGAGATTCTAGTTCTAAGAAAGCAACCTAGAATCATCTTCCAATCCCTTGTCTCCATCTCAGGAGCTGCTCTTCATCCTTGAGTCTGTAGCTTGGGAGCCAAATAGTGACAATTTATTTATTTATTTACTCATTTAGTTAGGGACAGACTTTCCTTGTATATCTTTGACTAACCTGAACTTGTGAATCTCCTGCCTCAGCCTCCTGAGCTCTGGTATTGCAGCACCGCTGCTTTTTTGTTTGTTTGTTTGATTGGTTGGTTGGTTTGGTTTTTCAAGACAGGGTTTCTCTGTGTAGCCATGGCTGTCCTGGAACTCACTCTGTAGACCAGGCTGGTCTTGAACTCAGAAATCCGCCTGCCTCTGCCTCCCGAGTGCTGGGATTAAAGGCATGCGCCACCACTGCCCCGCTAGCACCACTGCTTTCTACACATTTGTTCATCAATGCATCTAAGGCTCCTGTCTGTCGGTAGCTTTCCTATTAGTTTTAATGGTCTTTCCTTGATTGTCACTTTCCTTTTTAAATATTTTTCCTGTAGATTTATTTATTCCATGTCAAGTGTATGAATGTTTTTCCTGCATGTATGTGCCTTGTGCCTAGGGAGGACAGAAGGGAGCCTTGGATGCCCTGCAACTGGCATTAGGGATGGTTATGAGGCACCATGTGGGTGTTGAGGATTGAACCCAGGTCCTCCACAAGAACAAGTGTTTTTAACCACTGAGTCATCTCCACAACCCACTGTCACCTTCTTAATGACTACCCTATTTATTACTGAGCCCCCAGCACACACACACACACACACACACACACACACACCACTCCTCATTCTTACTTTTACATAGCACTTACCTCCTTCTACCATAAAATAGCAGTGTTTCACATTCAGTAAGTCTTCCCTCATTAAAGTCCTAATGCCTACAGTGCAGGGATTTCTCTCTTTCATGTTTACTAATATTAATGTAAAGACCAAGAACAATGCATGCTAAATAGCTGGTCCTTGGAAAATATTATTGAATGGATCAATTTTTCATCTTTGCTGTATGAGACTAGATCTTGGGATAGGGCTATAAAAGAAACAAGACAATATGTGATGCAAAATCTGCCTGACCAAATAGTACATACATATTTGATTACATCTTGACTCGCCTAAACTATAAACACGTGGAGCTGAATACACTGGCTGTCTTTAACTTTTCCTTAACTTCTGGAATTCCCAGTGCTTTTCCTGTATTCCAGTCCTGATTGACAATCTAATGGACATCTATTCCTTTCAAGTTTCTCTTCACTATTCAGTACAAACGGAGTTAAATCACTCTTTCACACAACCTGGGTATTGATGGAAGCATACATGTATATTGTTGAAAATCTCTGGACAAGCACAAAAGAAATTATTTAGAAAAATATTTTTGTGGTTGGTTTTGAGACAGGTTCTATTTATGTAGCCCTGGCTGGCTTGGAACTCATTATGAAGACCAGGCTGGGTTTGTTGTTGTTGTTTTTTCTTTTTTTCTGTGAGGGAAAACCTTGAACAAGTCTCAGTTTTCAAAAGTAAGGCTCAGATATTCAAGCATACACTGACTCCAATAAATGAGAGTGCAAACTTATAAACATAGACTGGTTTGGGAGTGGCTATTAGCATTTCAAAGGCTGCCTCACTTCACAAAAAGAATTCACTACAGGGTTTAGCAAACACACACACACACACACACACACACACACACACACACACACACACATCCCAAAATGGAGAAACTTGGCTTATGTGATCCATATTTAACTCATAAAATGAGCCATGAACTGGCCATTAAATTACATGTTGGGGGATGGGCTGGACTTCAGTTGTGTCCTACCATGTGAGAGGGAACTTGCCTTTAGTCCTCTCAGTACCACTAAAAGAAAATTAGTTGTCAGTAGATGGAAAATGCAGGCATTGTAGTGAGGGAAATATTTTAGAAACAAAATTGCTTAGTGGCAATAATTTCTTTAAAGATGGTAACAAAAAAACCCCACCAAATATTAACATTATTTCCAAGGACAGAGATTAAGAATGCTTTTCATTCTGTCTTTTGAGCTGCCCAGTTGCCCATATCTTCAATAATGAGCATGTAAAGATAAAAACAAACATTTAGGGTCTGCAGAGATGGTTCAGCATTTAACAGTGCTTGCTCCCAAATTCTGTTCCCACGTCAGGTGTTCATAACTGCCTGTAAAATGGGCATGGTGGGCATTAATCACAACTCTCAGGAGGCAGAGGCAGGAGAGTCTCTGTGAATTTGAGACCAGCCAATCTGTACAGTAAGTTCCAGAATAGCCAGGATGAGAGAGAGAGAGAGAGAGAGAGAGAGAGAGAGAGAGAGAGAGAGAAAGAGAGAGAGAGAGAGAGAAGAGAAATCCTGTCTCAAAACAAACAAGCAAGCAAAGGGATACAGGACCCAGGTGCATATTTTACATTTCAAAGCAGACCTGACCTCCAGGTTCTCCCAGCATCTCTCAGTCCCTACCTGGCATACCCTGCCCCCAACCCCCAACCCTGAACTTCCAGCCCAGGGGTGCTGCCCTTCCCCAGAAGCTCTTCCCTATATAATCCAGACATTTTGGTCTCTCCCTTTCTCCTCTTCTCCTCTCTTGGCCCTCTCTCTCTTCTTTTCTCCTCCCCTCCCATGGTGACTTCACTGGGCTTGGTCCTCGGGCCCAGTGAACTGAGGAGAGCAGCTTCACAAAAAACCATGTATTTAATATAATCTACTCTGGCTTGAATTGGCTCAGGTCACCAGTGGAGAAATAACCAATCACCAAGGACTCCACCTCCAGGGGTTCTGACACTCTCTTCTGGCACCCACAGCCACTTGCATTCATGTACACATACCTACACACAGACAGAAATATACATTACTCAAAAATAAATGTTTAAAAGTGAAAGTAAAAGTTTGCTTTCTAAGAAATTGATTTGTATAGAATTGTAAGAAGAAGGAGAAAACAGTCTTGGCAATTGTTTATCAAATAAATCTCTTAAAGCTTTTGAGGGCAGAGAACAGTTATAACTGGCTGGCCTTGATTTCCAGGTGCTTAATGTCCCTGCCCCTCCAGGCATCCCTGATTCGTTTTCTTATCCTATCTTCTAAGTCTTCCATTGGACCTGTAGCTACTCTCCATCACAGTGACAGTATTTGATAGCTAGATTTTAAGACCCTCCCAATTGCTAAAAGTAGCTTTTGTGTTCTCATTACAGGAAATAAGAATGATATAGATCATGTATATGTTCATTAACTTGATTTTGACATTTCAAAAGAAAAGTTGCCATGGGGACTGGAGATATGGCTCTGGTTAAAAGCACTGCCCTTCCAGAGGGCCCATGTTAGGTTACCACAACCACGTGTAACTCAGACTCTAGGGCAATCTGAGCCCTCCAGCACCATACACATGTAGAAAGACACATAATTAAAATAATAAAATAAATATTTACGTAGCCACATATCAAAATATAGCATACATTATAAACAACTTTAATAATCAATTTATATATTAGTAAGCATATATGTTTTTATCCATTAACAAAAAGAGAAACAAGAACAATCTGTAATAATCCAGAATTAAGGTAGAATAAGAAGAAAATGTGTGGTCGTTGCTTCCCTGGAAAAACAGCCACATGGTTATTTAAAAACATGTTATCATTTTGTAGGCTTGAAATAAATTGGGCTAAAAGAAATAGCTAGCTTAGTTTTAAAATAGTTGTGACTTCTTTTTTCAGACAGGGTTTCGCTGTATGTCCTAGGCTGGCCTCCCAACTCGTGATCCTAAACCTGAAGCTGCAGTAACCACTCCTGGCTTTCAAGTTTCGACTTTTACGTTTTAAATTTCCAAGTCTTTTGTAGTTTGTGTCGAATAAGAAAGTTCCGTTTCAAATGTTCAAAGTGGTAGCTAGGACCGTAAAAGAAATAGAAGGCGGTGATGACAAACTAAGAAATTAAAGGCTGTGGTTCAGGGAAATCGCTGAGTCAGGAGTCGGACAATCACGTGAATAGTTGAATTAAAAAACAAACAACAACAACAACAACAACAACAAAAACAAAAAAACGAAACTTAGGCGGACCCAGCCGCCGCCTCCACCCCTTCTAGCCACTGGTAAGGGCTAGGGAACGTAGAGTTCATAGTGTCCTTTCCTTCGTCCCGTGGGCGGGACCTAGGCTGAGGGTGGAGCCCCTTAGGGCACGTGGGACGCTGAGAAGCTCCAGAGGAGGCATTGGCTTTTTGTGTCCTCCGTGTTCCAGAGCCTTACCCGCTGCCCTAGGAGGCCAAGCGTGCTGCCAAAGGTCAAAGCAACTTTGTTCATCAAAAGGGGGACTATTGTACTTTTGAGAGAAAGACTCCTCGGATCCAGGCAGTCTTCCAAGAGCTTTCTCCCCCTGCAGGCCTGGGCTTTAAATGCAGTTTGTTTTTACCGTGGGATGCTGCTTTATTCTTGGCGTTGGCGCCAAGAGTAGCTTTCAGCCCTACCAATTAATTATGGCCTTTTGAGAAAAGGGGCTGTCCCTTAGGTCTAAAGTTGGTGCCCCTGGCTTTACTGGCAGGATGTGCTTTTGAAGTCTTCTGCGTACCTACTCAGCCAGCCAGCATCCTATATACAAGCATGAGCATGCCCGGAAACCCAGCTTTGGTTTTGGCTTGGCAGGTAAGTTACTTGGATCCACAGAGACATGACCATCGTTTCCTGCACCTAATTTCCTTCAAAACTTACCAAACTGTACACTCAAAATATGTGTAATTTACATGTCAACAAAACTTGCTTCAAAAAGCACACTCCCAGGACTCAATAATCAGTATCACACTAGCTTCTAAGTAACTAACAAGTTAGAAAAATGTTTCTTTTAAAATCACATCTATTATTCCTTTCATTGAGTAACTTGTTTACTTTAAAATCTTGAGTTTCTGTAAGTATAGGAACACAGTTTTTAATTGCAGAGTTTTCCATTAGAACATTCCATTAATATTTTGCTATTATAAAATTGAAGGGGAAACATCCCTCTGTTAAACAACTACAAAGATATATAACATCTTGATTGTAACAAGTTGAAATTTTGCAAACACAAAACCAAATTGTCTTGAGTTCCCTTAATAGCCATCCATTGCCCTTGTGACTATCATGTGAAGCCTTTGTATTAGATAGCTGGCTTCCTCCAGCCCCAACATGAAGCATGCCATCAGGGAGAACCAGTAGTCTGCCTAGCTGGTATTTCCATCACTGTCTTTTAAAAGTATCTTGATTTACAGTTTTATTTGATTTTTAGAAATATAGAAACTTCACTAAACTGCTACTGTGTGCTAAAATGATATTTGAAGCAACCTGATTCTGTGTTCTGAGGTTGTGGTGGTTCATAGTTGCCTCCAGAATAAACTATCTCTTATTTCCTTTAGAGTGAGAGCTGTGTTTTTATGTTGATAGCTGTAATACCAAAGGAAACACAACATCCACAGGCCTCAATAGAAAGACAATGAAGGCAGGGGCACATGCTTGTTACTACCAGCACTTGGGAGGCAAACAATGGAGGATTCATCATTTCAAGATGAACTCAGGTTAGAGATGTCATTACTCACCACCATTACCACCCTTCCACCCCTAGAGAAAATAACCAGAATGACAGAAAGGAAGAAAAAACTAAAAGGACCAAAACCATTGGTCTGGTGATTAGCTCAGCTGGCAAAATACTTTCCTAGCTTGAATGAAGCCCTGGATTGATCCACAGGCACTTCGTGAACTGGGCATAGTGGCACATATCTATAACCTCAGCACTCAGAAGGTAGAGGCAGGAGGAGAAATCATAGTCACCCTCAGCTACATGGAACTCCCTAAAACCCTGTCTCAAAACAACCGAAAACCCCTAACAGACAAGTAGACAATAACACAGCATAGAAATGAGAATCCCTGGCTAAGTGTCCAGGCTGCCACAGATCTGAATTCAAACTATGGCACCTTCCATTGCCAACTGGGAGTGCTAAAATTAGCTGTTTATTCTGTGCCTCTGCTTCCATGGAGAGCTCTTGAGTAAACCAGTGTTAGCTGAGGAGGAAGCAAAGACGAACCCTTTTGGTTGGTGCCTTCAGTCTAGCTGGGTCTCAAATATGGGCTGCTGCCTTATAATATATTTGTGTGTAGAATTACTAAGAGAATAAGGATCACAAACATGGATCTTAGTGTTGTGGGGCCATTTAAATCCAACATGAATCCAGCATATCTCAAACATCAGGTCTATGCAGATGACAAAAGTTGATTGTAATCAAGCTGCTACTGGTCCATCAGGGACCAAAGAACAGACTCTGAAGCTCACAACCCTGAAGAAAAATTGCACAGCATATTGAAAAGAGGAGATCACACAGCAAGGGGGAGCAGGTAGGTTGTAGCATTGTCCAATCATATTTTGACGTAAGGGTTGAGCAAAGGAGTTTTCACCAATCCAGTCAGGAGTAGGTTCCTGGACCTGGGAACATGAACCTGCCAGCAAGATTGCCCTTGAGATGTCTGGACTCAGACAGCTGTTTCCTTATAATAGAAGCTGTCTAGCTATTGGAACGTCCCTAGCACCCCTAGGGCCTGGGACCCTGGATTCAGTTTTTCCCTATGATTAAATGGAGTCTAAAAACAAAATGGTAGTACTTAGGATAAGTTTCTTTTGTTTTCACATTAGATGCACTGTGTTGACTCTAGTGCTACATAAGGTGTGGGTGTAGGCATACGTATTTTGTAACCTACTTTTAATAATGGTTCAACCTGTCCTCTAGCCCACTACCCAGCAGGTGTAGTGGAAGAGAAAAGTTATTAGGAGATGGGGGAAGTGGACCTGTTCAGCAATTGTTCTTCAAGGCTATCTCCATCTTCATTGGCAGTTCAATCCAGTAGCAAACACCAAATACATCTCAGCAGCTGCAGACCAGTCAGTTCTCTAGGCAGGCAGACACCAGGCATGAACCAGCAATTGTAGTTCAATCCTGTAGAAACTGCCAGGCTCGCCAACCAGCCTGAGGAGAGGCCATGGAGGTGGCAAGCTACAGCAGGAACCTCAGGAGCCATTTCTCTCAATGGCAGCATTATCACAAGTTGAGCTCAACAACATTATGTAAGGCGAACCAATACATGTGTGTCTTTAGTGAAGAATAGTGAGATAGAGCAAAACAAACCAAGGCACAGTGCTCTTCTCCCACTGTCTGTGGAGTCATATTTACACTCCTTCATCACAGGTCCTTCCATATGTCTGCTGTATCCAAACATCCTTCCACCTGTGTCTGCTTCAGGAAAACATTCTCTCATGTGTTTGCTTTAGCATCCTTTCACCTGTGTGCCCCAGTGAAACATTACTTGACATAACTAACTTTCCAAAGAACTAGAAGTTTCCAGTTTATGTGGGTATGGGGTTGAGGACTGGGGGTGGGGGGACATAGTTAGTGTCATCAGAATGAAAGTTTCCCCATCTTTGAGGACTTTTAAGAGTCAACCAAGGTAAAGGGGCTAGTGATAGGTCAGAACAGAACCTGATATATAGCACTGTGAAATAAGTAGTACTTATTTTATTTTTGTCATTATCATTGGTGGCAGAGCTACCTATCTTGTAGTATCATTGTGAACACAGTATTAAACGAAATACAGTAAGTAAAGTTCCTAGCAGAGACCCTGAGACACAAGGTCGAATGAGCTGGGATTGGTTTCTGTCTTCCTTCTGAGTGTTCCTCCCCAATCGAGTTCACTCCATGAAGCTTTTCCTGCTTCATGCCCCTGGCTCAAAAAATGGAGACATTTTTGTTGCTTGGGGACCTCATAGGTGAAGCATGACTACCAATTACAGGTTGTTGTGTGAGACCTGACTTCTTTGCACTGAGTTACAGGGAAGCAAGTAAGCTTGCCTAGAGGTAGCATCCTGGACTCCAAATGTTGAAGCTGAGCTCCCTGTGCTGGTTTGGATGAGAATGGCTCCATATGCTTGTATGTATGAATATTTGGTCCCCAAATAGTTTACGGTTTTGGAAGGATTAGGAGGTGTCTCCTCATTGGAGGAGGTGTGTCAATGGGAGTAGGCTTTGAGGTTTCAAAAACCCATACTATTCCCAATAAGTTTGGGTCCTTCAATCCTTAAAGGTGTCAAGACCTACAGGTTGAAAACCACTGCTCTAAACTAACCCTACAACCAAAATCTGGGATTTCCTTAAATCATGATTATCGCCACAAATCTCAGTAGACTTAATAAATACCTGAACCACCATCATTAGTTGAACTCATTTTTGTGTTTTTCATTATTATTTTTGTTCTTGTGTTGTTTTGGAGACAGGGTCCCACTATATAGTTCTGGGAGTTGATGTATAGATCAGGCTGTCCTTGAATTCGCATAGATCCACTTGTCTCAGTCTCCCTAGTGCTAGGATTAAAGGCATCCACTGCCACACTCTGTTTTTTGGTTTTATATCACACATATTATTATTGTGGATCTCCTGAAACACGGTTTGTGTTGCCCAGTCCTTTAGGACTATCACTTTCTTATGTTTTAATTGATTAATCATCACATGGTGTATTATATATCGTTATGACATTTTCCAATAAAGTATGTTCATGTGGTTCTTCTTCACCTCTCATCTCCTCTACTCCTTGCTACAAATGTTTCTCCTTCTAGGGCCCCCCAACCTGCTCTTTTCTTTTCTCGTGTCCTATCTGATGTGTTTATAAATAGATAAAGAGGTATAAGGATATGTTCTATGGGGTGTGGGGAGGTGTGGGGGAAGGGGGTTCCTCAGCAGGCCCATGCTGAGCCACCCCCTTCCCCCTGAGGGACCAGCCACACCACAGTATAGTATAGAATAGAGTTTATTCAGGGCATGGGGAGGGGAGCTAAGAGGGTAGTAGAGGCAGAGAAAGGCAGAGAGAGGGAGAGAGTAGAGAAGTAGAGGCCGGCCATGACCATGTGGAGAGAGGGGAGAAGGGAATGGAGAGGGGGGGAGCAAGAGGGCAAGAGAGAACAAGAAAGCAAGAGAGAAAAGAGGGAGCAAGCAGCCCCTTTTATAGTGGGTCAGGTAACTGTGGGGAGGAGCATACCTGGCTGTTGCCAGGTAACTGTGGGGTAGAGTTTAGACAGAATGCTAACACTATCTGTCCTTTATCCAACAGCCTTCCTTCCTCATCCCTAGTATTACCCTCTCTTGGTCTCCTTTCTAAACTTTTCTATTTTACCTGCATTTATACCTGTTTACTTATATACATTTTATTCTGTGTTGGGAATTGAACCTACAGCCTCATGCATGATGGCAAGCACTTTAACACTGAGCTACATTATCAACACTTGGTCTATTTCTTTCTAAATTCTCCTTCAGATCTTGGTATTTGATATGTTAACAGATAAACACATTCACTATTATATCACACTTTTTGAGATTGGATGCTCTATGTAGCCCTGGCTGTCCCAGACCTTGCTATGTAGATGTAGCCCCCAGGCTCATATATTCAAGTGCTTGGTCTCCAGGTGGAAAGGAGAAGAATAGGAGGCATGGCCTCATTGGAGGAGGATTCCAAAAGCTCACACCATTCTTAGTTCACTGTCTCTGCCTCATGCTTATAGATCAGATGTAAACTGTTAGCTACTGCCCCAGTGCCATGTCTGCCTGTCATGCTCCCCTGCCCCATGATGGTCATGGGCTCACCCTCTAAAAGTGTAAGCCCTATTAAATGCTTTTGTCTATAGGTTGCCTTGGTCACGATGTTTTGTCATGATAACAGAAAAGTAATTAAGACAGTTGCCCAATCTGATATTGAATTTGTAATAATCCTCTGCTCCTGCCTCCTAGGTCCTTTGATTATAGAAGTGAGCCATCATGCCTGCCCCTTATATCACATATTTTTAATTAAATATTTTTTTGGGGGGGACCAGGTCTTTCTACATAGCCCTACTGTCTATGAAGGCTGGCCTCTAACTCGTAGAGTTCCACCTTCTGCCTCTGCCTCCTGAGTGTTTTAAAAATGTGTGCCATGGTGCCTGTCATTCTTATTAAAATTTTAGATAGTTGGGGCTAGAGAAATGGCTCAGCGGTTAAGAGCACTGACTTTTCATCTATCAGACACAGGTTGATTTCCCCCACAAGGCAACTTAATCACTGTGACTCCAGTTCCAGGCAAGTAACATACAAAGGCAAACCTATCAGAATTACAGCTGAATTTTCAACAGATACTCTAAAAGATAGAAGGGCCTGGACAGAAACCTTGCAACCTCTATAAAACCACAGGTGTCAATGTACCCTGCAAAATTCTCAGTCACCGTAGATGAAAAAACAAGATATTTCAAGACAAATCAAAATTCAAACAATATCTACCCACAAATCCAGCCCTACAGAAAATACTAGAAGGAAAACTCCAACCCAAGGAGGATGACTATACACAAGAAAACACAGGAAATAACTAATTACATACCATCAACAATGAGGGAAGCACACACACACATACACACACACCACCACCACCACCACCACCATCATCAAAATAACAGGAAATAAAAATCACTAGTCATTAATATCTCTCAACATCAATGGACTTAACTCCCCTTTAAAAAGACACAGGCTAACAGAATGGCTGTTAAAACAGGATCCATTATTCTGCTGCATACAGGAAACAATAAAGATAGTGATTACCTCAGATTAAAGGGCTGGAAAAGAAGTTTTCCAAGCAAACGGACTCAAGAAGCAAGCCAGAATAGCCATTATAATATCTAATAAAATAGATTTTTCAACCAAAATTAATCAAAAGAGACAGGGAAGGACATTTCATACTCAAAAAATAATCTACCAAGATTATATCTCAATGCTGAACATATATGCTCCAAATGCAAGGGCACCCGCATTTGAAAAAAAAAAAAACCCATTGCTACAGATTAAATCACACATCGAACCCCACACATTAATAGTGGGAGACTTCAACAACCCACTCTCACCAATGGACAGGTCATTCAGACAAAAACTAAACAGAGAAATAATGAAACTAACAGCTACAGAATCTTTCACCCAAACAAGAAAGAATATACATTCTTCTCAGCACCTCAGCACCTCCTGGATCCTTCTCCAAAATTGACCATATAGTTGTTCACAAAGCAAGCCTCAACAGATACAAGAAAATTGAAATAACACATTGTATCTCATCAGACCACCATAGATTAAAACTGGACTTCAACAACAATAGAAATACTAGAAAACCTGCACACTCATGGAAATTGAACAACTCCCTACTCAATGATCTCTGGGTCAGGGAAGAAAGAAATAAATTCAAGACATTCTAGAATTCAATGAAAATGAAGGTACAACATATCCAAACTGTGGGACATAATGAAAGCAGTGCTAAGAGGAAAATTCATAGCACTAAATTTCTCCAAAAAGAAATTAGAAAGTTCTCATACCAGCAATTTTAAAGTACACCTGAAAACTCTAGGGAAAAAAAAGGGGGGGAGCAAGTACACCAAAAAAGGAGTAGAAGGCAAGAAATAATCAAAACCAGGGCTGAAACCAATCAGTTAGAAACAAAGAAAACAATACAAAGAATCAGGATAACCAAGAAGTGGTTCTATTAGAAAAATCAACAAAATAGACAAACCCTTACCAAGCTAACTAAGAGACATAGAGACAGTATTCAAATGAACAAAATCAGAAATGGAAAGAGAGATATAACAACAGACATTGAAGAAATTCAAAGAATCACTAGGTCCTACTTCAAAAACCTGTATTCCACAAAATTGGAAAATCTCAATGAAATGGTCAATTTTCTAGACAGATATCACTTACCAAGGTTAAATCAAGATCAGATAAACTATTGAAACAGCCCTATAACTCCTAAAGAAATAGAAGCAGTCATTAAAATTCTCCCAAACAAAAAGAGCTCGGGGCCAGATGGTTTTAGTGCAGAATTCTACCAAATTTTCAAAGAGCTAATAACAACCCTCCTCAAACTATTCCACAAAATAAAACTAAAAGGAACATAGCCAAACTCATTCTATGAAACCACAGTCACCCTGATACCTAAACCTCACAAAGACTCAACAAAGAAAGAAAATTTCATACCAATTTCTCTTATGAACATTGATGCAAAAATACTCAATAAAATACTTGCAAACCAAATCCAGAAATACATCAAACACATCATCCACCATGATCAAGTACGCTTCATTCTAGGGATTCAGGCATGGTTCAATATAGGAAAATCCATCAGTGTAATCCACTATATAAACAAACCCAAAGGGAAAAAACCCCACATGATCATCTCACTAGATGCTGAAAAAGTCTTTGCCAAAATCTAACACCCCTTCATGTTAAAAGTCTTAGAAAGATCAGAGATACAGGGCACATACTTAAACATAACCAAAGCAGTATACAGCAAGCCAATAACTGTATTGCTTTCTTTTTTCCATCAAATTAAATGGAGAGAAACTTAAAGCAATTCCAGTAAAACCAGGGACAAGAAAACGTTGTGTGCTCTCTCCCTATATATTTAATATAGTACTTTGTTGCATGAGTCCTCTGTCCTGTCTGGCATCCACCTTGGGGGCAGTGGATGAGAAGGCAGAAATCAAGGGCTCAGATTCCTGGAGCAGGTGAGAATGAAGCAGCAAGCTTGTGCCCTTTATTCCCTCCACCTGCATCCCATTGGTCTCAAGCAAACGTGTCCTCCAAGTGGCAGTTTCCGATTGGCTGTCATTGTTTGCATCACCAATCTCTAGTCTCTCAGGCAAGCTTCAGTTTGGCCTTCATGCAGAAGTTGCCTCTGTGGCTGAGTGGCTCATCTAGCTGTTTATTGACCTTTATGCAGAATCGGCCACTGCCTTGTCAGTGAAGACTGCCATTCCTTTTACACTACTTGAAGTTCTAGCCAGAGCAATAAGACAACTAAAGGAGATCAAGGGGATACAAATTGTAAAAGAAAAAGTCAAAGAATACCTATTCAGATATAATATGATAGTATACATAAGCAACTCCAAAAATTCTACCAGAGAACTCCTCCAGCTGATAAATACCTTAAGCAAATTTGCTGGATTCAAAATTAACTAAAATAAATAAATAAATAAATAAATAAATAAATAAATAAATAGTTCTCCTTTATATGAATGATAAATGGGCCAGGAAAGTAATTATAGAAACAGCACCCTTTACAAAAGGCACAAATAATATATCTTGGTGTAACTCTAACCAAACAAATGAAAGATCTATATGACAAGAACTTTAAATCCCTGAAGAAAGAAATTGAAGAAGATATCAGAAGATGGAAAGATTTCTCAGGCTTAACATAGTGAAAATGGCCATCTTACCAAAAGCAATCTATAAATTCAATGCAATCCCCATCAAAATTCCAACACAATTATTATAGACCTTGCAAGAGTAATTCTCAACTTCATATGGAAAAACAAAAAACCCAGGTTAGCAAAAACAATCCTGAACACTAAAAGAACTTCAGAGGAATCATCAAACTGTACTACAGAGCAATAATACTAAAAACTGCAAGGTATTGGTATAGAAACAGACACATTGATCAATAGAATCAAATTGAAGACCCATAAATAAGCCCACATATCTATGGACACTTGAATTTTGATAAAGAAGCCAAAACCATATAATGGAAAAAAGAAAGCATCTTAAACAAATGGTGCTGGTCTAACTGGATATTTACATGTAGAAGAGTGAAAATAGATCCATATTTATCACACTACACAAAACCCAAATTCAAGTAGATCAAGGACCTCAACATAAAACCAGATATACTAAATCTCATACAAGAGAAAATGGGAAACACCTTTGAATGCATTGGTACAGGAGACAACTTTCTGAACAGAACACCAATGACTCAGACTCTAAGATCATAATTGATAATTGGGACCTCATGAAACTGAAAAGCTTCTGTAAGGCCAAGGACAAAATGGCAGCTTACAGATTGGGAAAGGACCCTCACCAACCCTACATCTGACAGAAGGCTAATATCCAAAATTTACAAAGAACTCAAGAAGTTAAATACTACCAACCCAAATAAACCAATTAAAAATGGGGTACAAAGCTAAACAAAATTCTCAACAGAGGAATCTCTCATACCTAAGAAGCACTTAAATGTTCATGGCATGGCTGGAGAGATGGCTCAGCGGCCGACTGCTTTTCCAGAGGTCCTGAGTTCAATTCCCAGCAACCACATGGTGACTCATAACCTTCTGTAATGAGATCTGATGCCCTCTTCTGGTGTGTCTGAAGATAGCTACATTGTACTTACATTTAAATAAATAAATAAGTCCTTGAGCTAGAACGAGAGGGGCCAGAGCTGTAGGACCATGAAAGGCAGCCTGACTTCTGGTTTAAAACCCCAGTGACCTAGTAGGGGGTCCCCAGCAGGGGATAACTGTGCAAGGGATGGTAGGCATTTTGCGATGCTCCTGGGCCCCAGGCTCCTGACACATGGCCATCAGTCATGTAAGGGCAATGCCCCAAGCCCCTCCACACTTAGAGGACATTTGGTCACATAGCCTCAAGACATCTTCATTTTAATGAGGTACCTAAAGGCTTAGCCAATAAACTCCCCTTTCCAGACACTCCTCCCTGCAAAAGGTATTTAACCTCAGGCATGCCCTGAGAAAGCAGGGTATGATTTTACTCATCACCACTCTCCACCATGACAATAAATGCCTTAAAACCATAGACTATTTCTCTTAATCGGGATCCACCCTGGGGAGCAGTGGAACAGGCCTTTGTCTAAAGAGCTGAGTTCAGTCTCCAGCAGAAGGCCTCTCAGCACTCCCAGTCATGGCCTCTACCAAATTAAGCTAACCACTGACAAGCCAAGGACTCGGTCCCCAGCAGGACCCAACCTTTCCCCCTCAGCCCTGGGCTAGATCCAGCCCTGTGGGCCCCCACTCTGTTCTCAGCTTTTCCAAGGCACCCAGCAGTGTCTGGGATGTCCAAGAGCCTGAGAACCAGAAGGTCTGGCTTCATCACAGGCTCAAGACCCCCAAGCCAGCTCCGTGTAGTCCCTGGAACTACAAGCCATGCTCCCCCATCCCCTGGCAGTGTCCCACGCCTTCTCACAGCCTGATACCCACCCAGCAGTGCTGTGGGGCCAGCAAGGTCAAACTTTCTACGTCTAGTCTCTCCCAGTAGCCTGAGCCCTGGGTCGGACATGAGACTCCACGTTACCCCAACACAGATCGAAAAGGAAAAAAATGTTCAGAGTCCTTAGTCATCATGGAAATGCAAATCAAAACAACTATGAAGTTCCATCTTACATCCATCAGAATAGCTAAGATAAAAAATTCAAGAGATAGCAGATGCTGGTGAGGATGTGGGGAAACAAGAACACTCCTCCATTGCTAATGGGAATGCAAACTTGTACAACCACTCTGGAGATCAGTCTGGCAGTTTCTCAGAAAACTTGGAATAGTTCTACCTGAGGACCCAGCTATAGCACTCCTGGGCATATACACAAAAGATGCCCCACTATACAACAAGACACATGCTCCACTATGTTCATAGCAGCCATATTTATAATAGCCAGAAACTGGAAACAACCCAGATGTCCCTCAACAGAGGAATGGATACAGAAAATATGAGACATCTACACAATTGAATACTATTCAGCTATTAAAATGAGGACATCATGAATTTTACAGGCAAATGGTTGGAACATGAGAATATCATACTGAGTGAGGTAATCCAGAGCCAGAAAGACAAATATAGCATGTACTCACCTGTAAGTGGACATTGCCATAGCATGCAGGGTATCCACGCTACAATCCACAGACCCAAAGAAACTGGATAGTAAGAAGGCCTCAAGGGAAAATGTGTGAATCTCACTTAGAAGGAGAAACTAAATAGTTTCTGAGATGGATGGAGAGAGGGAACTGGATAGGAGAAGGGTTGAGGAGGGGAACAGGGATGGCAATTAGGTGTGTGGAGGTGAGACAGGGTTGGGAATGAGAATGGAAATCCATTGGGGGGCATCTCTGGGACTAGCTGGAGGCCTGTTACAGGAGAGGATATGGGGGTGACCCTAGCTGAGATTCCCACCAGAGGGAGATATGGAGACTGAAGTGGCACCTCCTGCAGTAAGACATGACTTCCAGAGGATGGGAAGGAGACATCAATCCACCCATAAAACCTTCAACCCCAAATTTGTCCTTCCTACAAGATGTGCAGAAGTAAAGATAGAGCAGAGACTGAGGGAAGGAACAGCCAACCAATGACTGCCCCAACTTGAGACCCATCCCATGGGAGAGAGCCAACCCCTGACACTAGTAATGATATTCTGCTATGCTTGCAGAAGAAAAAAAAAACCCTAGCATAACTGTCTCCTGAGAGGTTTCACCCAGCAGTGGATGGAGGAAGATGCAGAGACCCTCAGCCAAACACCGGGCAGAGCCCGGGGAGTCTTGTGGAATAGTGAGGGGTTAGAAGTGAGCAAGTCGGAGGGGTCAAGGACACCACAAGAAGATTCAGAGAGTCAACTGACCTGCGACCATGGAGGCTCATAGAGCCCAGGCCACCAACCAGGGAGCATGCAGGGGCTGAACCTAGGCTCCCTACACATTAGTAACAGATGTGCAGCTTGGTCTTCATGTGGATCCCCTAACCAGTGGAGGGGGGTCTGTCTGTGGCTCTGTTGCTTGCCTTTAGATCCCCTTACCCTACCTGCACTGCCTGGTTGGGCCTTAGTAGGCAAGGATGTGCCTAGTCCTGATGGGACAGGATGCCCCAGGGTGGGGTGGAGTAATACCCAAACAGGGCTCCCCTTCTCTGAGAAGGTGAGTGGCCAGTAGGGGTGGGATTTGTGAGGGTAGGACTGGGAAGAGAGGAGGGTGGGGGCTGTGATCTAATGGAAAGTGAATTTTAAAAAGAGGAAGTACGTGTACTAAATACTCTTTGTGTAACCCTGCAGCTTACCTTACCAGATTCTAATTCCACCCCATACATCTCTGGAGCCACCTCCTGTAGCTCTCTTGTCAAATAGGGAAGAAATGAATATCAAAGGTTTTTTAGCAACATCCTGAGATATAACTCAAGAGCCATCGAAAGGATGGATATGACTAATGCTGAGACAACTAATTGCTTACTTTTTCTTGGAGAAGCTTGTAGACACAGTCCAGTACATTTTATTTCCCCCTCTTGAGAAACATGTACCCCTACCTGGTACATCCTTGAAGTACCTTTCTTTTTAACCCTCCTGTTCAAGCTTATATTAAAAATCTTTAAGAAAATAACCAATTCTGCTTTATTGTACAGGCTAGACCTGGAATTCTATTCAGTTTGCAAGCCATGAGTCTCCATGTGGCCTGAGTCAGGCTTCTAAAAGCTAAGGTGAATGCCTCAGGCTACCCAGGGTGGTAGTGGTATGTCCTGTCTACATTTCCTCTCCGACGACACACTGAGATTATGAAGGGTGCTGTGAGGGAGAGAAAGGCATACGTGAGAAGAGACTGATTCGGCTAGGTTTGACATTTGTCATAAAGGTTAAGAGAGCTCAGGAATGATTTTAAACAGGACACTGCTCGCCTCCTACACTAAGATTGTGATCAGTCCTCCAGCAATGCGGAAGCAGCAACAGGAGCCAGAACACCTGGATGACATCACAGGAAGAGACAAAATTATCAGCCAGGAGAGTGGACAGAAAGGTCACTTTTCCGCAAGTAGAGACATAATTAGGAAAGACATGAACATTAGAAAGACAACAATTTCATACTTGGCATGTTTTATCACCTTTAAAAATAGGTGGGATAAATAAAATTGGAGTGGGTAGGCAAGTAGCTGAGTATTAGGACACCCACCTAACATGCATAAGGACCTGGGATAGAACTCTGCATCTCAAACATTTTAAATTAAAATTATGACTCGGTGTCTGTCTTAGTTAAGGTTTTACTGCTGAGG
The DNA here is from genome assembly GCA_019843965.1 of Rhynchomys soricoides. Lineage (NCBI taxonomy): Eukaryota > Metazoa > Chordata > Mammalia > Rodentia > Muridae > Rhynchomys > Rhynchomys soricoides. The sequence goes on from JADRCH010007355.1 coordinate 390,223, forward strand.
AGAGACACCATGACCATATCAACTCTTACAAAGACAACATTTAATCGGGGCTGGCTTACAGGTTCAGAGGTTCAGTCCAGTATCATCAAGGTGGGAACATGGCAGCATGCAGGCAGACATGGTACAGAAGAAGCTGAGAGTTCAACATCTTGTTCCTAAGGAAAACAGGAGAAGGCTAATTTCTAGGCAGCTAGGAGGAGGGTCTCAAATCCCATGCCTATAATGAGACACTTTCTCCAAGAAGGCCACACCTACTCCAACAAGACAATACTTTTTAATAATGCCACTCCCTGGGCCGAGCATATTCAAACCACCATAGGGGGAAATAAAACTTTTGTTTGTTTGTTTGTTTGTTTGTTTGTTTTTCGAGACAGGGTTTCTCTGTGTAGCCCTAGCTATCAATAAAACTTTTTTTAAAAGGATGGTTCTGATATGGTCCATGTTTTCTAAATTTTAGATTTTAAGATTTCATCACCCTGTCACAAATTACAAGTTTGCCTAATGAGCACATTGTATCATTCAACCTAACATAGACACCACAGAAATAGAGAAGAAAATTATAAATAACACTGAAAATTAATAAGCAGAAGAAAGTACACTAATCTTTTGGTAGTATAACCATAGGAGTCTAGACAAAAGCATATTGCTACACTGATCTTCAAGCATACTGGAGTATGGATCCCCTAGTGGTCATAGCCACCATCTCCAATTCCAGCTTTGGAAAGCAGACAGCATTCCTAGGTAGTGAGAAGCTCTGAGTTTCATCTAGAGACCCTGCTTCCATGTGAAGCAGCTATGGAAGAAGATTCTTAGCATGAATTTCAGGCCTCCACATGCACATGCATACAAAAGGACTGGCACACACACACACACACACACACACACACACACACACACACATGAGTACACAAAAAGGAAAAATATTAGAAAAGCATAGATCATATAAAAAGAGAAGTGAAAAATTACTTACCAAAAATTTTGAAAGAAGTCAAAGCATCCTTATTTGCAGATGAACATGGTTGCTTACATAAGAGTTCCTAAAGTCTCTATCAGAAAACTCATGAAACAGCAGTGTTAGAATATAAAATTAACATACAAAAATATATATAAAAACATAAAAATCAATAGCCTTCCTATATGGCAATATCAAACTGCTGAGGAAGAAATCAAGGAAATAGTTTCTTTCACAATTGCCTTAAAAATACCTTGGAATAATCAAGAAAATGAAATAACTCTACAATGAAAAGTTTAAACCTTCAAGATAGAAATTATAGAGTCTAAAAATGAAAAGTGCTCCTGTGTTCATAGATCAGAAGAATTAATATTGTAAAGATGGCTACCTGTCTTAGTTTGGGCTTCTATTGCTGCGATGAAAACATTATGAAATTTGCAGGCAAATGGATGGAACTAGAAAATATCATCCTGATCGAGGTAACTCAGTCACAAAAGGACATGGTATGTACTCACTAATAAGTGAGTACCCATACCACACTCCACAGGCCCAAAGAAGCTAACCAAGAAGGAAGGCACAAGCAAGGAAACTTGAATATCACTTAGAACAGGAAATAAAATAGTCGTAGGAGTCAGTCAATGAAGGGAGGGAACTGGGTGGGAGAGGGGATGAGGAGGGGAATGGGGGTGTTCAGGATCAGGTGTGGGGAAGGACAGGAGGGATGGCCATGAAAAAGAATGGAAATCTGCAAATAATAGGAGTGGGAAGTGGGGGGGGGGATGGGATCGCCAGGATGAGACAGAGACCTGGGAAAAGAAAGGCACCCAAGAATCAATTGGGATGACAGTAGCTATGATTGGGGATATGGAACCTGAAGAGGCCACCTCCTGTAGACAGGCAGCAATCCCAGTGGATCAACAGAGACACCTACCCACCCACAAAACTTTCAACCCAAATTTATCCTGTCTACAAGAAATGTGGGCACAGAGGACGGAACAGAGACTGAAGGAACGGCCAACCAATAACTGGCCCACCTTGAGACCCATCCCATGTGCAAGCACCAATCCCTGACACTATTATGCATGCAGACAGAAGGAAGGCTGTTGTCTGAGAGGCTCCACCCAGCAGCTGACTCAGACAGATGAAGACACCCACAGCCACACAGTGAATGGAGTTTGGGGACTTTCATGGAAGAACAGGAGGAAGGATTGCAGTCTCTGAGGTGATATGATAGGAACTCCACAGGAAGACCAACAGAGTCAACTAACCTGGACCCTTGGGGCTCTCAGAGACTGAACCAACCAAAGAACATACATGTAGGTCCAGGACAACTGGAGCAGGGGCTATCCCAAAAGCCGTTGCCTGTATGTGAGATATGTTCTCCTAGCTGGGCTGCCTTGCCTGACCTCAGTGGGAGATGAAGCGCCTAGCCTAGCAAAGACTTGAAGTGAAATGGGGCCCCCACCTGCTCAAAGGAGAAGGAGGATGGGGGAAGGATTGTAGGGGGGGGCAACTGGGAGTGGAGCAGTGTGTGGAATGTAAAGAGAATAAGTAAAAAGTAAAATTATATTTAAAACATCATTAAAAGTGTAAATAGTTATACTTGATATAATTAGTTCCTTTAAAACTCTGAATTATTGTATGCATTTAAAACATTATTGTATATCAGCATCTGAAGAGTCCATAAGCCCTCAACCAAAAAGAGACACATCCTGCAGAAGAGAGAAACCTCTGTGGCACAGCAGTGTACGCTGTCAGTAGGCACCTACCTTAGGTCATTTACACCCTACCTGTACCCTCAGTCAACATGGCTACTTCCTATATTTCTCCCAGGAATTTCCTATGTAAGCCACAATAGAACAGAGAGACCAAAAAATGCTTTATGATGTTTTGCACATGATCATGTGTTCGTTCTCTCTCTCTCTCTCTCTCTCTCTCTCTCTCTCCCCCTCCCCTCCCCTCCCCCCTCCCCCCTCCTCCCTTCTCCTCTCCTCTCTCTCGCTCTCCTCTCTCTGGCTCTCGCGCTCTTGCTCTTTTGCCTTGTCTCCCCCTCTCTCCACGTGGTCATGGCCAGCCTCCAGCCCTCTACTTCTCTACTCTCTCCCTCTCTCTGCCTTTCTCTGCCTTTCTCTGCCTCTACTACCCTCTTAGCTCCCCTCCTCATGCCCTAAATCAACTCTATTCTATCCTATACCTTCATGTGTAGCTGGACCCTCAGGGGAAGGGATGCCCGGGCTTGGGCCCGCTGAGGCACCCCCCCC